>JANBXH010000003.1:465459-635214 GCA_024271875.1 Kuraishia molischiana
AGTAGTTGGTCCACCTGGGAAGTGAGGGAACTCAGTCGAAGTAGACTTGTGGTCCTTACTCCAGCAAGAGGTCACAGTGGTGGTCTCACCAGGAGTGCTGGAAGAAACTGGTGGAGCTGGAGCTGGAGGAGTAGTCACAGCTGGAGGAGTAGTCACAGCTGGAGGAGTAGTCACAGCTGGTGGAGTAGTCACAGCTGGTGGAGTAGTCACAGCTGGTGGAGGACATGGCTTCCAGCAGTGCTCAGTAGTTGGTCCACCTGGGAAGTGAGGGAACTCAGTCGAAGTAGACTTGTGGTCCTTACTCCAGCAAGAGGTCACAGTGGTGGTCTCACCAGGAGTGCTGGAAGAAACTGGTGGAGCTGGAGCTGGAGGAGTAGTCACAGCTGGAGGAGTAGTCACAGCTGGTGGAGTAGTCACAGCTGGTGGAGTAGTCACAGCTGGTGGAGGACATGGCTTCCAGCAGTGCTCAGTGGTTGGTCCACCTGGGAAGTGAGGGAACTCAGTCGAAGTCGAGCTGTGCTTCTCAGTCCAGCAAGAGGTCACAGTGGTGGTCTCACCAGGAGTGCTTGAGGAAGCAGGAGTAACTGGAGCTGGTGGAGTAGTCACAGCTGGAGGAGTAGTCACAGCTGGAGGACATGGCTTCCAGCAGTGCTCAGTGGTTGGTCCACCTGGGAAGTGAGGGAACTCAGTCGAAGTCGAGCTGTGCTTCTCAGTCCAGCAAGAGGTCACAGTGGTGGTCTCACCAGGAGTGCTTGAGGAAGCAGGAGTAACTGGAGCTGGTGGAGTAGTCACAGCTGGAGGAGTAGTCACAGCTGGAGGACATGGCTTCCAGCAGTGCTCAGTGGTTGGTCCACCTGGGAAGTGAGGGAACTCAGTCGAAGTCGAGCTGTGCTTCTCAGTCCAGCAAGAGGTCACAGTGGTGGTCTCACCAGGAGTGCTTGAGGAAGCAGGAGTAACTGGAGCTGGTGGAGTAGTCACAGCTGGAGGAGTAGTCACAGCTGGAGGACATGGCTTCCAGCAGTGCTCAGTGGTTGGTCCACCTGGGAAGTGAGGGAACTCAGTCGAAGTCGAGCTGTGCTTCTCAGTCCAGCAAGAGGTCACAGTGGTGGTCTCACCAGGAGTTCTTGAGGAAGCAGGAGTAACTGGAGCTGGAGGAGTAGTCACAGCTGGAGGAGTAGTCACAGCTGGTGGAGTAGTCACAGCTGGTGGAGGACATGGCTTCCAGCAGTGCTCAGTAGTTGGTCCACCTGGGAAGTGAGGGAACTCAGTCGACGTAGACTTGTGGTCCTTACTCCAGCAAGAGGTCACAGTGGTGGTCTCACCAGGAGTGCTGGAAGAAACTGGTGGAGCTGGAGCTGGAGGAGTAGTCACAGCTGGAGGAGTAGTCACAGCTGGTGGAGTAGTCACAGCTGGTGGAGTAGTCACAGCTGGTGGAGGACATGGCTTCCAGCAGTGCTCAGTGGTTGGTCCACCTGGGAAGTGAGGGAACTCAGTCGAAGTCGAGCTGTGCTTCTCAGTCCAGCAAGAGGTCACAGTGGTGGTCTCACCAGGAGTGCTTGAGGAAGCAGGAGTGACTGGAGCTGGGGTAGTCTCAGCTGGAGTAGTCACAGCTGGAGGACATGGCTTCCAGCAGTGCTCGGTCGTTGGTCCACCTGCGAAGTGAGGGAACTCAGTGGAGGTCGAGCTGTGGTCGTTGCTCCAGCAAGAAGTCACAGTCGTGGTGGTACCAGGAGTGGTGGACGAAGCTGGGGAAGGCACAGGAGTAGAGGTTGGACAAGGCTGGTAGAAGTGCAGCGTGGTCTTTCCTCCCCACCAGCCGGGGAACTCGGTGGAACAAGAGGTCGACTGAGTCTCCCAGCAGGAGGTGGTGCTGTGGCAGTCCTGCGAGTTAAAGCTGGAGGTTGGAGAAGGCGCAGGCGACGATGTCACTGGAGCAGCGGTCGTTGGACATGGCTGGAAGTAGTGCAGCGTGGTCTTGCCACCCCAGTGACCAGGCAGCTCCGTGGAACAAGAGGTCGATTGAGTCTCCCAGCACGAGGTCGTGCTGTGACAATCCTCGGGGTTGAGCGAGGAGGTCGTGGGCGGAGTGATCTCGGGGACCGAGGAGCTTGTGGGGCAAGGCTGGAAGTAGTGCAGCGTTGGCTTGCCACCGTTGTGGCCGGGGAACTCGGTGGAGCAGGAGGAGGACTCAGACTCCCAGCACGAGGTGGTGCTCTGGCAGTCAGCTGGGTTGAAGCTGGAGGTGGGCTCCTCGACAGGCGTGGAACTGGTCACCTCGGGGGTGGGGCAAGGCTGGAAGTAGTGCAGCGTTGGCTTGCCACCCTTGTGGCCGGGGAACTCGGTGGAACAAGAGGTCGACTGAGTCTCCCAGCACGAGGTGGTGCTCTGGCAGTCAGCTGGGTTGAAGCTGGAGGTGGGCTCCTCGACAGGCGTGGAGCTGGTCACCTCGGGGGTGGGGCAAGGCTGGAAGTAGTGCAGCGTTGGCTTGCCACCCTTGTTGCCGGGGAACTCGGTGGAGCAGGAGGAGGACTCGGACTCCCAGCACGAGGTGGTGCTCTGGCAGTCGGCTGGGTTGAACGACGAAGTCGTCTTGGCCGGCACGACCGGGGTCACCACCGCCGCAGACGTACACTGCTGGTAGAAGTGCAGGGTGGTCTTGGCGCCCTTCTGGCCGGGGAACTCGGTGGAGCAGGAAGAGCTCGCGGAGTCCCAGCACGAGGTGGTGCTGTGGCAGTCAGCGGAGTTGAAGCTGGCTGTTGGCACATCCTTGTCCTGGTCAGACGACGTACAGGGCTGGAACTTGTGGACGGTTGTAGAGCCGCCGCCGTGTCTCTTCCAGAAGCCGCCGGGCGACTGGGTCGAGTACGAGGTGGTCTTAGAACCCCAACAAGATGTGGTGGTGGTGCAGTCGGCAGAGTCGCCAGACCCGCCGTTACCGCCATAACCGCCAGAACCTACAACATGGTTAGTCTTGCGATCCGCGGCGCCAGCACAAGGCCGGAGAAGCTCTCACATACCCTTTTGGTTTCCAGGGGCAGCGCTGGCACCCTGGATTCCGAGAATCAGCAAACTCAATGTGACAGAGCTCAGTTTCATCTTGGAAAATGTAGACGTTTGGTGTTTTCGAGGTTGGACAGGCGTGGAAAATGTGGCAGATGTGGGATCGTATTAATACCCCTCTGTCTGTCCTCGAGAGAGAAAAAAAATTCAACCTTACTCATGCAATCTCCAAAAATAAGGAAGTGGATTCAAAAAAAGAACCACCAGCGATCATGCATTCTAGAGCCAAACCGCCTCAGCATCATAGGGTGGAGAACGAGTAGAGGAGGGTCTTAGCTATGGAGTTCTCTCCCTTGCATAGAATTTCCGACAACTTTATTATCTCTGTTTCTAATTCGGTCATGTGGACCAAACATAATCCTAAAACTGTACGCGCATACAAATCACAGGTTTCTGAATCGGGGTAGCTGGCCGGAAGTGCATATGCACGACGGGAAATGCGTGCATAAAAAGAAACGACGCCCCTCTGCACAGAAGTTTTCCTGTCCCGGTTTGGGTTCTGGGTGTGTCTTGTGCGGACAGTTTGACCGGTAATGGCTTACTGGTCATCTTTAGCTACATGTTCAATTTAGAAGTCGCACAAATAGCGACGCTGCGAGGCCAATTGCGGATGCCAATTGGGCTGCCAATTCCCTCCCATTGGATATACGCTCGGGTTTTAAGGAGAGGTGCGCTGGGCGGCTCGCCGCCCCTCTGTTTGTCGGGAAAATCGGGTAGATTGGGCGGATCCGCCTATTGACGAGGGCTGTAGTGCGGGCTAAACGGGCCTTGGCTTTGTTCGTACCTGGTATACGGGTATCATATGGATATGGATGGTAGTAAACATTGGGAGGCAAAAAAAACCCCCCGAGCCGTCCCTGTTGCCACCCCTCTGCCATTGTAGCAGTATAAAAATAGGATTGCAAACAGCAGTGAGAGAAACCCGAAAATAGTCTTTTTCCTCTTTCGATTCAGCAAGGACAAACCCACTCGAACGGAGCTTTCGATTGCTGTTTAGGCAGTTCAGGAGAATTTTCCAGATCGAGAGCACTCCCCCCTTGCTTTTGAGACTGCTGCCCGTGTTAAGTGCCTGGGATCAAGCAAAACTGGAAGTGTGTGGCGCCTCGTTCAGGCCCAAAACAGCGCGAGCAGAATGTGGAGTGGGAAATAAAAGCATGTGCGCGACCCGGCTTTGAAACAATAAGGAAATGGGAAAAAGAAACGCGCGGGAAAATAGCATCAGCAGCGCCTCTCGAGCCCAGGAAGGAAACACCGAGATATAGAGGCACCGCCCGGGTCGATGGCCTTGTGCAAATTCCCGAACCTGACATTGGCACATCTAACACGGAGAGGACCCGGGTGGTCTTGTGCGGGTGTAGTTGTGAGCTGCTACCGCTGAGCTCCTGTGCACCGCATTTCAAGGAGGGGTAGGACCGGATTAATTTCCGATCGCAAATATTATCTGTGGGTCTTTCAGTTGCGTGTAAGGCCGAGAAACCGGTGGACTACGTACGTCGAGCCAACCGTAATCTGCATTGGGAAGTCCCAAATAATAAAAAACTTTGTTTCTGAAAAGGCAAAAAGCATTTCGCACTCGAGCTCAACGCACAGAACGGATGGAGAGATGAGCAGGATCGTTTTGGCAAGCTCCAATGGTCTGTGCCGGCTCGAGGGCGACGCTACAGCCCCAGGTCTACGAGGTTCCACGGACACACCATGTTCTATTCGACGCAGGCTAAGCACGAAGCCGTGACACCATCGAACAAACAATCAGGCCGTGGAACACCACAGTCAAGCCTGGAAAAGAGGGTCTCTATAGAAACCCAAAAAGCAACGCGCGGTGAAAAATTTTCTCCGGCGGAACAATCCGGGTCGTGTGCTGGCTGATAATACCCTTTCGAAGTGGGCCTTGTTGCGATTCGGGAGGGCAGAGAACAATGAGGATTTGTTCCTCTTGGATAAACTTTTTTTCGAAAATTTTTTCCAGATGGCTCGTAAATCATCCAGCTGAAAATCGGTGCTACCAGGTCAGCTGAAAATCGGTGCTACCAGGTTAAAGTTGGTGCTAGCAATAGTCGGGATGGCATACTGAATAGACGGAGAAGTGGAATTGAATCACTACTCAAAGAGGAAGCCAGGGAGCCTGAGGAAGCTGATTGGCCCGTGCCTGGGAGCTCCCAAACCCATTCACACTTGATACTCCCTTCCTTGCCGGGGCCGTCACGGAGGTGAACACGACGGTTCTTGGCAGAGATATCCCATGCTGGTAAAAACGGCTCTGTGAGGGGACGCCTGCATTGCGTACAAACCCTTTCTTTTCAGGCATCTTCCCATTGCGGTCATGCTCCCATGTGCAAGGCCCAGCATCGCACGGTCTGCGCGCCGAAAATAATAATGGGAGACGCTGCAAATTATGCCCCTTTCGGAATATTCCCCGTTGCGGCCAGGCCATCGTTTGGTCTCCCCTGCTCTTCTCCCCTGCTTCATCCCGGTGGAAAGGGGTCATGCTGCGCGCATCATCCCTTAAGGTCCGCTCTGGAGCCATTTTGCTCCGAATAATAACGGTCTTCAGATCACCAGAATTTTTCACCCTTACGCTTCCTCGTTGATCCGCACTATTCTCAACCAGCCCATCCACGCAGACCCGGCGAATTATTCCGGCGGGATATAAATGGCTCCCCGGGTGCACCTGGGGTGTCCCACTGGGTGTGTTACGCTGGGGGTCTCTTGTTGCGAGAAATAATATTCAAATTGCAATTTGGGAAGCATACCAAGGTCCAGATCTAAGGTCCTGTGCCATAGCCTGTTTCGAAATCAGAACGAAGCTCCCCGGTCTTGGGTGTGACCGAATGGCCAAGAAAATAAACTTTTTTCCTTTTCGAAAATTGAAACCAGGGACCGGAAACCAGCGGCCACAGGAAGCACACTCCACAAAGGGCCACCCTTCGATGTCCCAAAACGGGCGAGGCTATGGTACGGAGAAAACGAGTGGTCCGATGACCATTCTGGCTTCTGGCTGTTGCGCAGGAGCAGGGATGAGCATTGATGAGCACGGGTGCAGCAGATGGTTGTGGACTCCATGGCAACGTGACAGGTCAGAGATATGGTTTGCAGAGATACGGTTCAGCACTGCGAAGGCTAAGCCGGCCAATCGAAGTTCGACCATGTTCGACGAAGCCCGTTCTAATTCGGGCTTTAAGCTTAATGGTCAGCCAAGAAACCCTCGTTGCACCAAAATAAAAAGAAACTGTGTTCGTAAAGTCTTTGCGAGGTATGGAAACCCAAGCAGATGCCCGGAAGTCGCAGATCCGACCGTGCGTCTGCGCATTGTAGTCACGGGACCATGCGCAGAACACAAAGCCGATTCCGGTCGGTCCTCGATAAGACCAGTAGCTTTTCAGATTTGTCAATTTTTTGCGCAGTGTTGTGACCTGCGTGGCAGGGTGTCTCAGGATGGTATATGAGCTGGGTCTTCTTTCGCCCGCCCTTCTCTGCTTCTCTGCTTCTCTGCTTCGTTTTCCACCCTTCGATGCACAGCGGCTACAAGATGAACTACTCCTTCTACCCCGAGGCCATCTCCACGGACCCGGTCTACTACGCCCAGACCCCCCGCGGGCCTCCGCCCCAGTACTACCCGCAGATGGGCCGTTTCGAGAACAACAACAACCGCAAGAACCAGCTCACCACCTACAACGTCTACTACGTGGATCCGCCCGCCGCGCCGGCGCCGAAGCCCAAGCAGCCCAAGATCCAGTTCGAGCCTCTGGCCTACGACCCGCGCCGGAACCGCCTCACCTCGCCCCGTGTCTACTACGTCGACCCGCCCAGTCCCACCGACCTGCACTCGCCCTCGGACTACTACTCGTCGCTGTCGGCGGCGGTGTGCCGCGGCAGCCTCGCCTGCGCCGCGTGCAAGAAGGTGCTGGCGCCCTGCGAGCACAACTGCCCGCACACCTACGAGAAGGCCGACGGAGCAATGTGCGACTCTTGTTTCTCCTACGCCGCCTCGGCCGCCTCGGCCGCCTCGCCCGCGCCGCCCGCGGCGCCGGCGCCGCCGGCGGACTGGGACTACAAGTACGCCAAGCCCGGCGCCGCCGTCGAGTCCAGCTGAGGCGCGCAAGTGAAAAGTTCCGCGGAAAAGTGGAAAGTTTCGCTGAAAAGTGAAAAGTTTACCTTCTTTGATCTGTCTATTCTTATTCTTTTTTTTATAACTTTGTACAATGTTAACATGCAGACACCGGCATACGCGCCATCACGTCGAACTTGCCCGTGCCCACGTTGGACAGCTTGCCCACGACGATCCGGGCGCTGGGCGAGTCGAGCTCCTCCCGCTCGCCGTCCAGGACCGCCTTGGTCAGGAACTGCGTGGTGGTCTCGTACGACATCTTCATGAATGCGGACGTGCTGGAGTCGATTCCCTGGCGCGAGAAGGCGAGGTACGTGCCCTCTCTGGTCATGTAGTCGGCGATCAGGTCCAGGTGGCGCGACGACACCGAGATGGCGTACGTGCCGAACACGTTGTTGATCTCGTTGACGATGCTGTTGCGCGCCGCCTCGACACCGTACGTGCGGAGAACGGCCGCCACGTCGTTGGAGGTGATCCCGTTCACGTTGATGAACTCGTCGTGCTCCCACATGGCCTGGAAGTTGACGCCCTCGGTCACCAGCGTGCGCTTGTCGGCGTCCGGGTACAGACAGCGGCCGATCTGCGGCACCTCGCGCACAACAACCGCCAGACACACGTCCTCCACGATGTTGACCATCAGCAGCTTCTCGGTCTCGGCGCTCAGCTCGAGGTTGAAGTCGCACCACTTGCCGTCGGCGTCGTCAAAGTTGAAGGCGGTGACGAACGAGTGCGCGCCGATCACCTCCTGCTGGCGGTCGCGCTCCTCCTTGGAGGCGGCGGCGGCGGCGGCGGCGGCGCTGGCGGCGCTGGCGGCGGGCTTGGCGGCGGCGGCAGAGTCGGTGTCGTCGTCGTCCATGTCGGAGTCCGAGTCCTCAGCCTCAACCTCTCTCTCCTCGTCGTCCGGGCCGTCGTACGAAACGGCCTGCTTTCCGTTGGAGCGCAGTCTGTCGTCGGTGGCGTCTCCGTCGGACGCAGCGGCGGCGGCGGTCTCGATGGCGCCGACGGCCTCGCCGATGGCGGGCAGCTCGGTGACGGCCTTGCGCTGCTTCTTGACCTGCTTGACGATGGCCTTCTCGAGCGCAAGCAGGAACTTGTCCTTCACCACCTGCACGAGCTCCTCCTTGGTCACGTCGTACTCGTTCTCGTAGTCGGCGCGGTCGAAGAAGTCGATGTGGATGTTGTAGGAGCGGGCGGGCTTGCCGCCGTCGGCGGCCGAGCCGGACGTCTCCACGACCGAGACGCGGTTGACAAACTCGGAGAACACCACCTTGGTGACGGACTTGCAGAAGGCCTCCGCCATCGGGTCGGCCACGTCCGGCAGCAGCGGCAGCGACATCTGCGGGGTCTTGATGGCGGCGGAGGCGGTCATGACGATCTCACGCAGACGCGGGATGCCCAGCGTCACGTTGGCGGCGCCGTGGCCGGCAAAGTGGAACGTGTTGAGCGTCATCTGCGTGGAGGGCTCGCCCACCGACTGCGAGGCGATGATGCCGACGGCCTCGCCCGGGTTGATCAGCGAGCGCATGTACTTGAGCTGCATGAGCGCGCGGAACTTCTTCTCGGTGAGCGCGCCGGAGGCCTTGGCCTCTTTGGCGCTGGCGAACAGCGCCGGGTTGGCGGCGATGAAGCCGTCCAGCTCGTCCTGGAACTTCTCCGACACGGACCCGAGGTACTTGGCCGGGTTGTACACCGACAGCACCGGGTCGTGGCGCGGCGCCTGCGCGTAGTGCGGCGCCGCCGCGTGCCGGGTGCGGCTCTTGCGGGCGCGCTTGACGTAGCTGAGCGCGGTGGCCAGGTCCAGGCTGCCGGCGTTGGCGCCGGGGCTGTACTTGCGCGACAGCGAGTCGTAGTTCTCGGCAAAGAACCGGAACTGGTACATGTGCGACTCGCGCGTCACGTCCACCGCGTCGCCGCCGTACAGGAACTGGATCAGCGTGCCGTCCGAGTTGCGCACCGAGTTGTCGTACGACACGTGCACGCCCTCGAGCTGCTTGGTGAGACAGCGCTGGAGGTAGCCCGAGCGCGAGGTCTTGACGGCGGTGTCGATGAGGCCCTCGCGGCCCGCCATGCAGTGGAAGTAGTACTCCTGCGGGCGGATGCCCGAGTAGAAGCGGCCCTTGATGTAGCCGCCGGCGCGCGCGTCCGTCTCGAACGCGCGGAACGCGGGCAGCGTCTTGCCGCTCACCATCACGGGCACGCGGCGGCCCTCGAGCGCCTGCTGGCCGAGCAGACACATGATCTGCGACACGTTCACGTTGGAGCCCTTGGCGCCGGACAGCGCCATGGCCTGCATCGAGTTGGCGGGGAACCGCTTCATCGTGCCGCCGGGCACGCAGCGGGCCACCACCTTGGACGTGATGGCGTTCACCTTGGACTGCGTGACCGCGTCCAGGATCGCCAGCTTGTCGTCCTCGCGCAGGATCTCCTCCATGCGCCGCAGCAGCTCGCGGTCGTGGCTGTCGGTGGTCTCCGGCAGGTTGGTCACCTCGGCGGCGGCGAGGCGGCCCGTGTCGACCGAGGTCTGCAGGATCTCGCGCCGCCACGCGTTGCCCTCGGCGGTGAGCCGCAGGTCGTCCATGCCGCACGTGAAGCCGGTCTGCGTGATGTAGTTGGTGAACAGGCGGCCCAGCACCGACAGCGCCTTGCCCGCCACGTCGGCGCCGTACACCTCGTGCAGCGAGTGCACCAGGCCGTACTGCGCGGCGCCGTACTGCGACTTGTCGAGGATGCCGATCACGAGCTCGCCGTTCGCAAACACAACCTCGTTCTCGCTGGAGTGGGCGCCCCAGTAGTCCGACTTGATCTTGTTCTTGGACCTGAGGTTGAGCCCCGGCATGTGCTGCGGCTTGATGTTCAGCAGCACCGTCGAGATGATCTGCTTGCCGGTCCACAGCGGCGCCGGGCGCCACACGGCCGGCGGCAGCGTCTGCAGCTTGGCGGCGGCCGAGTGGCCGTCCTCGGGCCGGATGCACCCGTACACCAGCTGGTGGTACTGCTCCCGGGTGAAGAAGGAGTCCTTGCTGGTGAGCCACACGCCGGCCGAGATGTGGTCCTGGATGAGGCCACGCACGGGCGAGCCCGACGTCGGGGTCAGGTACTGCGAGTCCGTGTTGGCCAGGTTGAGCGCCTCGGCCTTGGCGTTCTCGTTCTGCGGGAAGTGCATGTTCATCTCGTCGCCGTCAAAGTCCGCGTTGTAGGCGCCCGTGTTGGCGTAGTGCAGCCGCAGCGTCTTCTCGCCGGGCAGCACGCGCACCTTGTGGCCCATCATGGACGCCTTGTGCAGCGTGGGCTGGCGGTTCATCAGCACCACGTCGTTGTTCTTGATGTGGCGGAACACCTTCTTGTTCGCGGCGGCGGCGGCGGCGCCGGCGGCGCCTCCGGACGGCGTCAGCAGCTGGTTGGCCACCGCCTTGCGCTGCTCGGGCGTCATCCCGATCAGCGACACCAGCGAGCCGTCCTCGTTCTGCACCTGCGTCGCGCCGGGCCACACGTCCGGCCCGTTGACGACCGCCTGGCGCAGCTCGGCCGCGTTGTAGGCGGTCACCGGCTCCGGGTACGTCAGCTTCACGGCAAACACGGGCGGAACGCCGATCTGGTTGGTCTCCAGCATCGGGTCCGGCGAGATCACCGAGCGCGCCGCGTAGTTCACACGCTTGCCCATCATGTGCTTGCGGAACAGGCCCTCCTTCTTCTCCAGAACCTGCTTGATGCCTGGCGCGGGCACCGTGGTGCCGCTGCCGTCCTTGGAGCTGTCGATGAAGCTGTTCACGTTCTCCTGCAGCACCACGAACGCGTTCATGAGCCGGTTGAACATGGTGGCCCGCTCGGCGTCGGTGGACTTGCTGAGGGCCAGCGCCTCCTGGCGGCGGCTCAGGTCGCGGATCTCGATGCACGTGGCGAGCACCTTGGCAAGGTGCGAGTTCTGCGCGTTCTCGTGGATGTCGTCGCCGAGCTTGGAGGGCAGGCGGAAGCGCGTGGGCGGCACGATCAGCGCCTCCAGGAAGAAGATGTCGGCGCTCACCGCCTTGGCCGACAGCGGCCGCGCGTTGAACAGGAAGTGCACCATGTCGCGCTCGGCGCTGAACACGCTGGCCAGAAACGCCTTGATGCACAGAGAGATCGTGTAGGACTGCGTGTTTGGGTACTCGGCCTCGTCGGCGGCCTGGGCGGCGCCTGCGGCGCCGGCGGCGCCGGCAAAGCGCAGCACCTGCGGGTGGCGCTTGCCCAGCGCCAGGTTGTAGCGCTGCTGCGCCTCCGACAGCGGCTGCTCGAAGATCTTGCTGAAGCCGTCCTTGCGGAAGCCCGGGTTGAACGCCTTGCAGTTCTCGCACTTGCGTCTGGACAGCAGCTTCTTGTAGAAGGCGTGGATGAGCGCCTTGCGCTCCTCCGCCACCGACGCGGTGAACACGCCCTGCTTCGGCGCTCTGCCGCTCTTGACGGCGGCGGCGATGGTCTCCTCGACGTACGACTCGCGCAGCATGCGCACGCGCGACTGCGAGGCCTTGTCGGCCTCCTCGAAGCCGTCGTCCTCCTCGGCCTCGTCGGCGGCGCCGGCGGCGCCGTACACGCGGTCGAGCGCCGCCGCCTCCACGAGCAGCCCGTACTGGATGAGACGCAGCTTGCACTGGAAGAGGTGCACCTCGAGCGCGTTCAGCTTGAAGCGCGAGCAGAACAGACAGGACCCGCGGATGAACACGAACATCTGGCCAAAGAAGATCGGGTTGTACACCGGCGTGGGCAGCTCGATGTGGCCCTGGTGGCCCGGGCAGAACTTGTCGTTGAGGCCGCACGTGGCACACAAGTTGCGCAGAAACGCGCCGAGCGCCAGGTCGTACAGCCCGCCGTTGATCGGGTGGCCCAGGTTGTCAAACACGGTTGGGTTGGTGATCTGCTTGGCGCTGACCTTGCGGATGTCCTCGGGCGAGAGCACGCCGAAGTCCACGGACGCGATCTCGGACCCGACTGGCTTGGCGATATCCATGGTTTATTGGTTGGCTCCTGGGTGAATGGAAGGTTGGTGAAGAAGAGAGGAGAAAGAGAAGAGAAGGTGAATTTTTTCTAAATTTTTTTCATTCCCGGTCGGGTAACCCCAAAAACCGCTCTGGGAGGAGTTTTGGGTTTTGTTTTATCCAAGTGCACGACCCTGTGTTTGAAAATCGGTTTTGCGAAAATCGGTTGATGTTTACGGTTCCCAATTGCCACGTTCCACAACAGCTAGCGATGTTTGGACAGACATCTAACTCGAGCGGTCTGTTTGGGAACTCGCAGACGAATCAGGCGGCAGCGCAGGGCCTCGGCTTCGGCGCCAAACCGCAGCAGCCCGGCTTCTCGTTCGGAGGCTCCAGCGCGACAGCACCGGCCGCCACCGCACAGCCGTCGATGTTTGGCAACAGCGGCAAGCGCCAGTCGCTCTTTGGCGCCGGTGGCGCCGGTGGTGCTGCTGGTGCCGCTGGTGCCGCTGCAGGTGCGCCATCGGGGCTCTCCTTCGGCAACAAGCCGGCGCCGGGGTTCCTGGGAAACGGCTCGGGCCTGTTTGGGGCCAAGCCAGCCCAGCAGCCGTCGCCGGGCCTGTTTGGCAACTCCTACAACGGCCAGACACCGCTGGCCAACAGGAGCTTTGTCTCCACGATCGACGGCAACGGGAACCCGTACGGCATCGACATCTCGTCCACAGCCGTCTCGGTCAAGGAGATGCCCAAGCCGCTCACGCCCGCTTCGCACGCTGCTGAGCCAAAGCAGCCGTTCAGCATATCCTCGAAGGCCAAGAGATCGTCTTGGCTTCTCCAGACACCCGTGCCGCCACAACCACAGCAACCACCGAGACAGCAGCCGGGCCAGTCGCTCTTGAGCGGACTGAAAAACACCCTGTTTGGCAAGCCGCCCGCAGAAGACGTGGCGGGCATCTTCTCGCAGGAGACGAAGGTCTCGGACGGGTCGCTCCTGGACAAGGCCAACTCCAACCTGAAGTGTGCACTGCGCTCCTTCAAGCCGAAGAGCGCCAGTCTCAGCACCGACGTGGGCTCGGCCAGGTCCGATCTGCGCAAGCTGACGGTGAAGCGGACCCAGCTCTCGAAGAACTACAGCGAGATCGATGCCAACGAGGTGATATTCAAGCGCAGAAAGACAAACAGGCCCGCAGACCCGGGCGGGGCGCCCTTCAAGGCCTTCAACCCGAGCCGCGTACCCACCAAGTCCTTCACCAACGTGCCCCGTGTGCCCAGGGACGTGCTGTCGGACTCTGACTCCTCAGGGCTGTCGACGCCAACGTCAACGGTGCAGAAACAGCTCGACCCGCTGGTCTCTTCCGACTCCGACCACGGTGTCTACTGGAGCTCGCCCTCCGTAAGCGAGCTTGCCACCTACAGCTTCAGCGAGCTGGCCAATGTGGAGAACTTCATCGTTGGACGCAAGGGCTTCGGCCAGGTTGCGTTCCAGTACCCGGTTGACCTGACCGAGTTCAGCAAGGACCTCGGGGACGTACTTGGACGGGTCATCAGGTTCGAGAAGGGGTTCCTGATGGTGTACGACGATTCAGACGTGAAACCCGCCGTTGGCAACGGCCTCAACGTTCCTGCTGTCGTCACGGTCCAAGGTTCGTACCCGAAGGACCCGGCAACCGGAAAGCAGACGAACAGGCCCTCGTCTGACCTGCTCAGATCCTACATCAACAGGCTGAAGGGCCTCATGGGCATGGAGTTTGTCAACTACGACCCGCTGCTCGGCGCTTTCACCTTCAAGGTTGAGCACTTCAGCATCTGGGGAGTGATAGACGAGGACGACGACGAAGTCGATCCAGATCTGCTGAGGAAATTTCAGGACCAGCAGCGCCGCGAGGTGTCTGTGGTCAGGGAAGAGGCCCCCGCCAACAACGTGTGGAGGATACCCGAGGACGAAGACATGAGCAGCGATGACGAGGTGCTCGACACGCCCTCGGCATCGGAGGAGCCAGCTGAGGATGACGGTATGGTTGCTGTCAAGGCCTATGAGCCAGACATGGAGGACATCGCCATGGACGCACTCGACACGGCTCCTCGTTTTGCAATCTCGTTCGACTGGGACGAACAGCTGAGGCTTGCGGGTGGCATCGATTCCGCGCTCAACGTTGCCTCGCAGCGTGAGGCTCTCAGCGAGATGGACCCCAAGACCCTCAACGATATCCTGTTTGGCGAACACGCCAGCGAAGTGAGCCTCAGGAGGAAGGTGAAGAAGGAGCTGAGGCTGGACTCTGCCGTAAGATTCGTCCATTTCGCAAGCGATGGCTCCGTTGTGGTGCCATACACCGCCGAGCCCCTTGCGTCAACCAGGACCATGGGGGACCTGTTCTCGGCAAACGACAAGGCCGGGTGCAAAGACATCGCCAGCTACATGGCCAAGTCGACCTTCTTCACCCAGAGACAGAACGGGTTCTTCAAGGCCAGGATGACGTCGCTCTCGTTCGCAGAGCTCAAGAAGGTTTCCAGTGCCTCGTCGCAGGAGAAGTCGCTGTGGGGGCTGCTGTCGTGCCTGTTTGACGAGAACACAACCGACTCGACCAACGCGCACATCCGGGACATACAGAAGAAGGAGTCGCTCGTCTCGTGGCTGAGACAGCGCAACGCAGCCGAGGTGGAGCGCCTCCTGAGCAACAGCAAGTCGGATCCGCTGGACTGTGTGTTTCTGATGATCATCAACGGCGACCTCATGGGCGCTGCTGCGTACGCCGTCAAGTCCAACAACCCGCACCTGGCTGTGCTGGTGACGATGCTGAACTCGCACGATGCCGAGGTGAGTGCCAAGGCTGCGAGGCAGCTCAACGAATGGCGCAAGACCGCCACGCTGAAGTACATCCCCGAGAAGGTGGTCAAGGTATACCAGCTCCTCAAGGGCGTCAGTGCGTCGACCGAGGAGTTTGCCAGGCTCACCGAGGGTTTCAGCTGGACTCTGTCGCTGAACACGTTTCTGCTCTACGGAGATGCCGGTCTGTCCTTCCAGGAGTGTCTCAAGACGTTCACCAAGTCGCTCATGACGGGCAAGATGCCGATCTCGGACCCGTACTTCCACGTGCTGCGGCTGCTGATCTCCTCGCTGAAGGACACCGTCAGCGTGTCGTCGTTCGTCAGCCTGCTGGAGGGCATACACACCAGCGTTTCTGCGCTGGACGCCCGTGTGGCGTGGATCATCTTTGAGCTCATCGTCAAGACGAGCAAGGTGCGGATCGACTCGTGGCAGCAGACCTACGACACCGTGACGCTGCAGTTCTCGCAGCAGCTGTCCAGTCTGGGCATGGTGGCCGAGTCTGTGTTTGTGCTGAACTTCCTAGAGGACGACGAGCTGTGCCGGTTCCACCTGGCGAACACGGTGCACAGACGCATCGACTCGCTCGGCTACTTCGACAGCGACGAGGCGTTCGAGCACCTCGTGCGCGTGTCCCACGTGCCCCGCTCGGTCCTGTACGAGGGCAAGGCCCTCAAGCACGTCTACGGCGGTGACTACTGGGCTGGCGTTGACGCTCTGCTGAGTGCCAACCTGCCCAACGACGCCCACCGGCTCCTTCTGGCCAAGGTGGCGCCCGTGGCCGTTATCGAGGACGGTGCTGCCGTTGCGAAGCTGGGGACACTCCTGGCCCGCATGCACACCCTGGGTCCCGAGATCGACGGCTGGAAGCAGGGAGGCGAGGTGTACAGGGACTACGTCGCGCTGCTGGGCACAGACAGGGACGAGAGCAAGGAGCTGTTGGTAAGACTGGTGGCGTCTCTGCCCCTGCTGAAGAAGCTCAACTTCGAGGTGAAGGCGGCCATCACCCTGATGGACCGCAAGATCGTGTCGCTGGGTCTGGATACGTCGTTCGTGGACGCCGATAAGGTTGCGTCGATGCCTCTTCCCGAGAGCGAGGTCAACTACGTCAAGAAGAGATCGCCCATGAAGAAGTTCCGCACGTCGCTCATAGCCTAGATGGATGATAAACCTCTTATTAGTATGATACAACTCTTGTTAATATGAAAAAAAACTCCTGTTCACATGCAAACTCCCGCGCGTGGGCCGCTACACATCGCCAACCTCGTCCCGGAGGGCGTCCACCACGTCCAGAATGGCGGTGCACGCCGGCGATTCAGGGTACAGGTCCAGGAAGGACTCTCCCGAGTCGCAGGACTTGCCTATCCGCGGGTCCAGCGGCACGGAGCCCAGGAACTTGAGCCCCATCTCCCTGGCCAGCCGCTCGCCGCCGCCCGTCGTGGGCTTGAAGATCTGCGACTCGTTCTTGCAGTTGGGACACACGAACCCAGACATGTTCTCCACGAGCCCGAGCACCCGGATGCCCGCCTTGCGGCAGAAGTCGATCTCTTTGCGCACGTCCAGGAGCGCCACCTCCTGCGGGGTCGTCACCACCAGCGCCCCGTCGATGCCGCTGTCCTTCATGTACGTCGTCACGCTGAGGTGCTCGTCCGACGTGCCTGGCGGTGTGTCCACAATCAGGTAGTCGAGGTCTCCCCAGTCCACGTCCTTGAGGAACTGCTTGATCAGCCCGTTCTTCTTGTTGCCTCTCCAGATGATCGCGGCGTCCGGGTCCGGCAGCATGAACGCGATGCTCATCATCCCGAGGTTGTCGCTGACGTACACGGGCGACCAGCCCGAGTTCGAGGCATGGATCGACTCGCCCTCGGCCCCGAGCATCTTGGGCAGCGACGGTCCGCAGATGTCGAGGTCCATGGCGCCTATCTCCAGGTCCTGGTCGGCCGCGAGCGCCCACGACAGCATCGACGTGAACGTCGACTTGCCGACGCCGCCCTTGCCGCTCAGCACGAGGATCTTGTGCTTGATGGGCGCCAGCCGCTCTGTTATCACCGCTATGTCTGGGTCGGGGCCCTTCGGCAGCGACTCGCAGATGGACTGGTTGGGACAGCCGGCACACGCATCGGCCTGGCCGGCCTTCTCGGACTCCGGTCCCGGACAGTGCTCCGGCTCCGGCGCGTTCAGCTGGGGCTTTTCCGCCTGCTGCACGGCTATCATCCTGTCGTTTGCTGGGTGTACGGTGGTTCGCCACCGGAAGAGCGCCTGATGACTAAGAAGAAGGCCTTTTGAGGTTCTGACAATTCTGTCGGTACACTACTTGGTTTTTTTTTCACTGTTACACGAGCTCGACGTAGTTGGCGGGGAAGATTCCCTCCTTTCCGTTGCTTCTGCCGGTCCACCAGTCGTCTGTCGAGTTGGACTTCTGCACGATGGTGATCACGTCGCCCTTCTTGAAGGGCAGGTCGCCGCCCTGCTCGCCCTCGAACGAGTACAGCGCGATGGCCTTGTTGCCGCGGGCCGCGCTGGCGGGCGATCTGGCGGAGCCGGCGGCGCCGCCAAAGTCGGGCTTCTCGGACCGTGGTCTGTAGCCGGCGTTGGACGACGCTCTGTTTCTGCTGCTGCCGCCGTCGTATCTATCGTACAGGTCGTCTTCCCACGAGGAGCTCTTCTTGGTGGGCGTGGACCTCCGGTTGCGGCTGTAGTAGCCAGCGGCGCCCTCGTCCTCGTCGCTGCCGTAGTCGTCGTTCCGTCTGCTCCCGCGCCCGGCCGCTCTTCTCGAGTGGCTGCGGTCGAGCGACGACGACGAGTCCGAGAAGTTGGACGGGATGTCGTTGTAGTACTCGTCGTCGGAGTAGTAGTCGCCGTCGCCGCCGTGCTGTCTGCTGAAGGCGCGCGACTCCAGAACGCGGAAGAGCGGGTCGCACGCGGCGGGCGGCTCCACGCGCCCGGACAGAATCTGCGCGGCCTTGCACATGTCGCCGTAGAACTTTCTGTTGGCCTCTCGTCTCTCCACGAGCACAGAGCCCTCGACCGAGACACCGGCAAAGAGCCCCTTGGTCTTGGAGTACGCGAACACCGCAGACACGCTCTTGAGCGACGCGGTTCCGGCGGCCTCGGCGTTGCGGCCCAGAGGACCGGCCGCCACAGACACGTTGCCGCCGAGGGTGACCGAGCCGAACTGCGCGAACGAGTCCACCGCCGCCTGGCTGTTCAGGATGAACACAAAGTCGGTGATCTCGGCGCCGATCTGGCCACCGGCTCCGGCGCCGGCCGTGACGATGGCGCTGGGCGCAGACCAGGAGCCGTCGGGCAGCCGCGCGACAACGACTCCAGAACCCGCACGGCCCGAGAACAGGAAGCCGGCCTTGATGACGGTCATGATGGCCAGGCCCTTGGCGTTCTGCAGCACGTCCCGCGGGATGATCTCGTCGGCCCCCATCAGCTGGTTGGGCTTGATGAAGGAGGCCAGGATCTTCGCAGCCTTACTGCTCTCGTGTTAGTAACCCCTTGTCCTGTCACACAGTGCCGCCACCCGTGGCCAACGCCCGGCCCAACGCCCAGCGCCAAAAACTTACCGGCACTCGCTCTTCAAGCTCCTTGGAATTGGATTGTTCAGACCCATCGTGTTTGATTCGTCTTGTTGTTAGCGGTGGAATGCGCCGGAACCTCAGCACAGGCCAAGAAGCCGATCATCCCTGGCTGTGGCGAAAGGGGACGACGGCGCGCGCTCGTAACCGGCCGAGCGTGCGGTTGCCTGATTTGGACCGTGGCTGAAACTGCCAACATAAACCATTGGTTAACATGGTTAACACCATTGGGGTCTGCCGGGGTCTGCTGGGTCCAGTGTGTCTGCTGGGTCTGCCGGGGTCTGCTGGGTCTAGTGAGTCTGCTGGGTCTGGTGGGTCTGGTGGGTCTAGTGTACGGTTGTTTCTCCTGTGAGTGCTATCTCTTTTGGGTAGAAATTTGTGAAAAATGAGATTTCCAGTAATCTGAAAGACATCGGAGACACGTATACCACCAGAGTCTCCAAGAACCTCTGGAATCTGCTGTTTGGCTCAAGCGCCAGCCCCGGCCACACATGTGCTCGTATACTGTGCTTCTGCGCAGATAGGAGCCGGCTTCCAGGGCTCGAAAACAGCCGCACGCCAGCTTCTCCGCACCGGTCTCCGCACCGGTCTCCACGCTTCTCCGCGCTTCACCCGCTTCTCCGCGCTCCACTTGTCACAACCGCAGTCGCACCGCCAGACACCCACACACGATATTCTCTGAGCCAAAACGTGCTGTTCACCGGTCAGCCTCGCCTGAGTTATGAGTGACAAGCCCACTGGTCAAGACACGACCAACCGTCTTATCGGCGGCTGCAAGGAGGCGTGTTGTTGTCTTCTTCCTCCCCCCCAAGCATGGATTTCGTCGACCGCGTGTTTATTACGGGCCACAGGGCCGTGGAGGGAGCCTCCAGCGCCGTGACGGGGATTTATTCCTCCGTCAAGGATTCCACGTCCGACGTGTCCGGGTGGGCGGTGGACACCATCAAGAAGACCGCCCCGCGCCTGAAGGCCACGCCCCCGCCGCCACCGGAGCCCGTTTCGCTGTACGGAAAGGGCATCGACTTCCTCAGGGCGCACAGGTGGCTCGCAATCAGCACCGGAATCGTGGCTGCTGGTGGTGCGGCATACCTCACGCAGCACAGACACGCCCGCAAGACGAAGCGCAGGGCCAGCAGACTGGGCAACGGTGCGAGGTACGAGGTTGTGCTGCTGATCGGGTCGCCGCTGTCTCCGTTCATCCAGCGTCTGACGCGCGACCTCAACACGCGCGGCTTCATCGTGTACGTGACGACCTCCTCCGAGGAAGAGCTCAAGGTGATCGAGAACGAGGACTCCCCCGACATCAGATCCCTGGCCGTCAACTACGAAAACAACAAGACGGTCAAGGAGTCGGTGAGGCGCTTCTCCAACATCCTGCTGTCGCCGGTGCTTCCCTTCCAGGGGGCTGCCAACGAGCACTACCTCACGCTCAGGTCGGTCATAGTGGCTCCCGACTGGACCAGGCTTCCGCGGGTCTCGGGCTTCGAGGAGCTCAACATGATGGAGCTCAAGCGTGTGCTGGACGACAAGTGTCTCGCAGTGGTGGGAATCCTGAACAACGGACTCCTGGATGTCATCAGAGAGAACAACGAGCGCACCCAGATGGTCGAGGAGGTCAACGTCACCACCCAGCCCATCGCCCACACCAAGGTGCTGTTCCTGGATATAGTCCCCACTGCATCCCACGGAAACGACAACGGGTGTGTTCAGAAACTGGCCCTGCAGCTCAACGACACCCTGTACCAGCAGCTCAAAGCGTGCTTCCCACACAGCTGGCTCCAGTCTTCTCTGCTCTTGAAACTCACTGCAAAGTACAGCTTCTCGCGCGACGACACCCACGAGTACGTGTCTCCGGACTCTGGATACTCCTACATCATGCACAACGTTGAGGACTTTGCGTCCTCTCTGGCGTACTCGTGGACCCTGTCCGCTCCGAAGAACAAGAAGATCAGCAGCTCCAAGCTGCACTATAGAGTGTTTGACATGATCAACTCTGCGTCTTGGAGTCTGTTCAACGAACAGACGATCTATATCTGATTGGACTTTTTTATGCCTGGGAAACGTTTTGGATTTATACTTATGGGATTAGTTGAGAATCTTGGTTCTGGAGATTGAGTGGTCTTCCCTCGTGCCAGCGGTGAAATCAGCAATCTGTAGAAGCCCCTTGCGGTCCAGAATGTAGAGCTTGTAACCGTCCCTGTCGAAACGCATGGTGGCACTCTCTCTAACACGGTACGAGTTGGCCGCTTCCGTAACCACCACTATGCGCTTGTTGTCGTTATCGTCCATTCTCGGCGATGTCATGACGTAACAGACACCACCTCTATCGAGATAGGCCACAGAGTCCCCGCGTGGACTCACAGCGGCCTTGTGAATGGTGGATCCAACCTCGTCCAGTCTGACCAGCATGACCGGTTGGGCGACGCCTTCGAGTCCTGTTATCGACGTGATCTTGGTGTCTATGATGATGGGGCACGAGTTGAACGCCACAGACGTCAGCGTCATCAGCCTGTTGTCGGGAAAGAACTGGATATCTGTGATTCCCTCACTCTCGAGAGACGTGTCGAGCTTCCGTTGCGACTTCATGATCAGACTGGGGCGCGTTGGCTCGACAATCGAGATCACCATGAACCGCGACTCCATCGCAGTGGCACACGAGAGGTACTGCGAGTTGGGCGAGAACTGGAGAATGTTGATTGGGTCACGGTACGGCAATGTCACCGTCAATGGCGTCACTTTGATACCGCTTTCTGCCCTCTGCGCACCCAAGAACAGGTCATCGTCGTCGTTAACAAACTTGAGCCTCAGCAGAACGATGAAGGGCTGTTCAAAACCGGAAAACTTGTCCTTGCCCGTGACACCCAGACTGATACACTGCTCGTTCTCGCTTATGTCTATGCACCTGATTGGGAACTTGGAGTAGTACGTGTACAGCGGCTTGCCGTGGTTGTTGAGATCGAAGATCCTCAGAATGCCCCTCGTGCCGGCAACGACAAGCAGGTTGTTGGATATCTTGCAGCACAGATGCTCCCAGTTGTTCAGACAGTCGGTGAAATCCTTTCTGTTGCTCGGGTCAGCGTTTGAGTTGGCGAATATCTCGTCGAGCGTTGGTCTCTGCGACAGAGCCTCGAACGAAGCTCCATATGAACCCGTGTACTTGCCGCAGGACTCCAAGATCGGAGGCTCTTCTGGCTTGTCTGGGTCCATGCTGTACACCTCCCACCTCTTTTCGTCCAGAAGCACAAACCGGCGCAGGCTGGGCGATATGCCGGTATTGATGAACAGCTTCGAGCTGTGCGACTTGAGAAAGAACTTCGACTGGTGTGTGTGGTATGTGTACAGCTTCCTGTAGAAGGGGAAGTTCTTCGCATACAGCAGCTCCTTGTTGGTCTCCTTCATCTTTGACTTGGCCGACCCGAACTCGACGGGTGAGGATGACGTTGAGTGCAGCGCCTTGGTCAGGTTGGAGCTCACTCCCGAGAAGCTCGTGCGTGGCTTGCGCGGTATGTTGATCGGCTCGGTTCCGCCAGGCAGGCTGTGGTCGTCTGGAACGAGCAACGGGTCTATCTCCGAGGAGTCCTTTCGATCCGGCTTGTAGGTCTTCATCGTGCTCATCCAGTCCTCTATGTTGTTGCCCTCGTTTGCAGACCCGACCAGCACGTTGTTCTCCGATCTCTTTCGGGTCTTGTCCGTGTTGTTGTTGATCTCGGTGAACACCTCGTGGAACGCTGCCAGCAGCGACACTTTGCTCGATCCGGACTTAGCCTTCGGTCTCTGCTGCCTCAGCAGCGAGTTGGAGTTTGTGCTTCTCTTTGACGAGCTCCTCCGGCGCGCCTTCTCCTTCCTGGTCTCGCCGCTCGCCTCCGATATCACGTCATCCGAGTCCAGCAGCCTGTCCCGCAGGCTGTAGAGCTCACGCAGAGGCAACACAGGCGCGAGAACGGAGCCCGGCCTCTCGCAAACAGGACACACCAGCGCGCCGGCCTCTGACAGGTGCAGCGCGAGCGACTCAGACACAAGACACCCACACGTCAGCACACAGCAGTCCGCAACGGTGTCGTAGACGAGCTTGGCGTCCTCCAGCCTGGCCGGCAGGCTCAGCAGCGTGTCTATCTGCGAAACCAGCTTGGACATTGCGTGTTGGCCAGAAGCAAACACGTAGACAAGGCCCGCCCGCCCTTCTGAGGAGACAGCCGTCCGGCGTACGTGCGGTGACCAATTTGGGTAAAACTTTTAAGTGCATGGCCCAATTGAGCTTCACACGCAACCATCAAGACGGCGAGTTCTGAGGCGAAACGGCTCTTGTTCCTTGTTTGTGGGAGATTGCTAGCCAGATGTCGCAGTTCGTGGGATACAAGCTGGAGTTGGTGCTCAAGGACGGGGGCACCGTGCGTGGATACGTCACCCGGATTGAGGACAAGGACATAACGCTGCGTGATGGTGAGTTGCGAGGGTGTTGTGAGACGAGGTGGTTACTGACCGAAGCCAGCGACGTATGTGGGCAGAGAGGAGGAGGTGTTGCCCGAGATCAGCCTGTCGGGCAAGCGGATCAAGGACCTGAGTGTGATGGCGCTCGCGCCCAAGAAGGACAAGAAGGCCGGCTCTGCGAAGAGCGGAGTGGCCACTCCCGAGCAGCCCAAGAAGCCCAAGAAGAAGGCCAAGGAGGAGGTGCGCGGAGACATCGAGTGGGGGTCCACCGACAAGATCAAGCTGGAGGAGTTTGACTTTGCGGCCAACCTGCAGAAGTTCGACAAGGACCAGGTGTTCAAGCAGCTGTCAGAGTCCGACAACATCGACGAGTCGCTGCGACTGGTGGGCCACAACAAGGTCAAGACCAAGTACGACAACAACGAGATGATCCTGGAGCGGTCTGCAGACGACCAGTGGGAGTCTGCGTCCACCGAGAGCACGGTGAGCCAGAAGCCCAGACAGAGGCCGTCGAGAAACGCCACCCCGTCCGGCTCTGGCTTCCAGCTGCTGTGCGGCAAGGAGGCTCTGCCGCTGTGCACTGCGGTGCAGCTGCTCGAGATCGAGCGCATCGCCTCCGAGAGCTTCGAGGTGGACTTTGCGCTGACCGCGGAGAACGCAAGCAGGGGCCTGGACGAGCTGGTGATTGACATTCTGGGAGGGAGCACCGGGAGGTTCTCCGACAAGAACCACAACGCACCGCCGCTGGTGCTGCTGCTCGTCGGAAACAACAGATCCGGCGCGCGCGCACTTGCACTCGGCAGACAGCTCTCCAACCACGGAATACGGGTGGTGGCAACGCTCATCACGGAGGAGTCGCAGGACGTGCTGCCCATCGTGAAGAAGCAGCTCGACCGGTTCACCAGGTACGGCGGCAAGACCACCACCGCGCTCAGACAGCTGCAGACGCTGCTCGCGAAGACCGAGTCGCCGCTGGAGCTCATCGTGGACGGTCTACAGGGCTACGACAGCAGTCTCGGGGACCTGTTCGGGGAGGAGCTCGAGCGCGCCAACGAGCTTGTTGCGTGGTGCAACGCCCACAAGATCGCCAAGGTGCTCTCGATCGACGTGCCTGCGGGCCTGGACCCGAGCACGGGCATGGAGGAGTCGCCGGAGATCGGTGTCATCGAGGCGCGGTGGATCGCGTCCGTTGGAATCCCTCTGAACCTCATCTCCAACGCCTACAGGTTCGGCCACGCCAAGCGCGGCGACTGGAGCCACTACCTGATCGACGCCTGCATCCCACGCGGGGTCTTCAAGCAGGGCAACCTCAAGAAGTTCGACAGACAGTGGTTCTCGACCAAGTCGTGCGAGCCGCTGGACGTTGTGGTTTAGAGTGAAAAGTGAAAAGTGAAAAGTGAAAAGTGAAAAGTGAAAAGTGAAAAGTGAAAAGTGAAAAAACCAGTAGTGCACCAACCCGAAAAACGTTTTTCCAAGAAAAATTTCAACGGAAGACCGCGGAGTTTTGCTTCGTTTCTCTTCTTCTTCCTCCAATCTAACCAGTATCTCTGCTATCTCGCATAAAAGAGGATCGTCCTGCCGATAACCTACTCAGCAAACCGTGCTTCCGTGTGTTTTCGATTTGTTGGTTCTTGATCGGTCGCCTTTGGGTTTTCTACGCGTATTCCAACAACGAGAGCTGCCGCTTGAAGGTCTTTAACTAGTGTTGAGCCTCTACGCCTTTGAGGTTACGACACTGCCTAACATCTGCTACAAGGTGCCCCCTTCTATCCATCCCACCGCTTTCACGATTTACGACTCGCTTTCCCTGGAAAGAGAGCTCTCTGAAGGCCACCCAAGGTTGAACGACAAACCCCATCCAAGCTGTTTGCTCCACTGAGAACCGCCAGTCTCGCGCGTCTCGGACTCCGCACCATCTCCAAAACGTCGCCCAAGGACTCGCTGGCCTGCAACATGTCTCCCTCGGTTGTTTCCGACATCCCCTACGCCTTCCGCCGGCGGGCCGTTGTCCACCGCAAGCCTGCGGCTGAGCCGTCCAACGCGGTTGCCGAGCCGTTCAACGCGGTTGCCGAGGCCCTGTTCAACCGCATCGCCGCTGTCAGCCACCACGAGTGCGAGCCGGGCGAGGAGGACTCCTTCTACGTGTGCGACCTGAGCGAGATCGTGCGCCTTTTTGCCAAGTGGAGCCGCAACCTGCCGCGTGTCAAGCCGTACTACGCGGTCAAGTGCAACAACGACCCCCACGTGCTCGAGGTTCTGAGCCAGCTCGGCGCCAACTTCGACTGTGCGTCCAAGGGCGAGATCGACGCCGTTCTCGGCCTCGGGGTCGAGCCGGACCGCATCGTCTACGCCAACCCGTGCAAGTCCAGCTCGTACATCCGGTACGCGGCCCAGGTCGGCGTCAACCTGACCACCGCCGACAACCTGGACGAGCTCGTCAAGATGAGCAAGTACCACGCGCACTCGGGCATCCTGCTGCGGATCGCCACCGACGACGCCTCGTCGGCGTGTCCGCTGTCCACCAAGTTCGGTGCGTCCGTCGACGAGTGCTTCGGCCTGCTGGAGACCGCCAAGGCGCTGGGCCTCAACGTCCGGGGCGTTGCGTTCCACGTGGGGTCGGGAGCGACCGACTTCTCGGCCTTCGGCACGGCCGTTGCCGACGCGCGCGCGGTGTTCGACCAGGGTGCCCGGCTCGGCTTCCACATGGACCTGCTCGACGTCGGCGGCGGCTTCTCGCTGCCCACGTTCGACGAGTCGTCGGCGGCTCTGCGCTCCGCGCTGGACGAGCACTTCCCGCACGGGGTCGACTTCATCGCGGAGCCGGGCCGGTACATGGTGGACTCGGCCTTCACGCTGGCCTGCCACGTCATTGCCAAGCGCGCCAACGGCGAGCGCTCCCGGATCTACGTCAACGACGGCGTCTACGGCAACCTCAACTGCATCGTGTACGACCACCGTGTGATCGACCGCATCGGCGTGCTCACGTCGCGCGGCCGGTTTGTGGCCGGGGGCGAGCCCGAGAGCCCCGGTCTGGCGTCGGTGTGGGGCCCCACCTGCGACGGGCTGGACTGCATCTCGCCAGAGACCCGCCTCTCGCACCCCGTCGAGGTGGGCGACTGGCTGTGTGTGGGGGACATCGGCGCCTACACGTCGGCCGCCTCGACCGCGTTCAACGGCTTCAAGCAGGTGGCCGAGGTGGAGTACGTGGCCTCGGACCAGAACGTGTCGGTTCAACCTTTGTAGGTCTACTTTGTAGGTCTACTTCTACTTCAGAGGGCTCTGCCCAATACACTGCTTCTATTCTAGTCGCTTTCGGAACGGAACGTCTCGGTTCAACCTTCGTAGTTCTACTTCGTAGTTCTACTTCGTAGTTCTACTTAGTAGTTCTACTTTGTAGGTCTACTTCTACTTCAGAGGGCTCTGCCCAATACACTGCTTCTATTCTAGTCGCTTTCGCTCAGTCCGCAACACTGCCGTCTCTCGGTCTGTAGACGATGTCCTGGCTGTACAGGTCCGACACGATGTCGCCCGGCAGCTTGCCGTTGACCTTGACCGCGTACAGCCCCGGCGTGAACGTCTCGATCCGCAGCCACTTCGCCACCCACGACTCGCCCGGCTGGCCCAGCGCCACCAGCCCCTCGAACGAGGGACTCGTGCAGTCGCGCACGCCGTCCTCCGTGGTGGATATCCGCAGCACCGACTCGCAGTTCGGACACCCCTCGTTTCTGAACACCTGTTTGCGTTAGTCGTCCGCCGCCACCCCGCAGCCTGAACACGTACACTCGAAGCCTGCACTATCCCGCACAGCAGACACGCCCTCTGGTTTCTGGCTGACATGGTCTGATGGTGATGGATGGAGCGAGCGGCCAGAGTGGTTCCTTCTCATTTGCTTCCATCTGGGAGTCGAATTATCGTGTCCAAACCAAAACCAAAACCTAAACATTTAAAAAAATAAAAGGTCGTGCCCAGGATAAAACGAAAAACACTAATTCCGTTTTGGTCACGGTTTTCCGCCGTGCGAAATCGAAATCGCCCCGCATCGATCAAACTTTCCCCCCCGCTCTTTCTCGGCGTACCTTTTCCAGCTCGTCCAACCCACTGAATCCATCCACACAAATGCCCTCGGGAGAGCCTGCGCGCCGCTCCACTCGCGTCAAGACAGGCTGTCTCACGTGCCGCCGCAAACACCGCAAGTGCGACGAGCTGCGCAAGCGCGACAAGGACGGCCAGACCAAATGCTGCTACTGCATCAACAACGGGCTCGAGTGCAGCTGGCCCGACTTTGTGGACACCTCGCGCATCATGACGAAGAACGACATGTCCAAGCGCCGCAAGGCAGAGGCCAAGCCCAAGGAGCCGGCCCGGCTGTTCCTGGAGACCGTGCCCAAGGACGAGGCGCTGGACGCGGGCGAGATCCCGCTGGCCAACCTGTTCCCCTCGCCCAGCATCCCGTTCCCGATGGAGCACGAGCTCCCGTTCAACGGGTTCCGCAACGGCTCGAGCTCGTCGTCGAACTTCACCAACGGCGCCGCGCCCGCGCCGGAAATCGACCCCTTCCCCGAGTACAACGTGATTCTGCGCAGCTCGGCCGAGCCGGCCAACATATCGGACTACGCGTCGTTCCTGTCGCTGAACGGACCCGCCCCGTACGACATCCCGGACACGCTGCGCGAGTTCATGTACCTGAACGCGATCTCCCAGGGCCCGCGCTCGCCCGCGCTGACGCTGCCCTCGGACATCCCCACCGACGAGGTGTTCGAGGAGTACTTCAAGAGCTCGTCGTCGGAGCCGGAGCCGCAGCTCTCGCCGGAGCAGGAGATCGTGCTGCTGAAGAACTACGTCGAGCTGGTGGGCGGCGGGCTGGACATGTTCGACGTGGACATGACGTTTGTCCGGACGATCCCCACGCTGATGAAGGACTGCGAGGCGCTGCGGTACGCTGTGCTTGCGCTGTCCTCGCGACACCTGGAAACCACCGTCAACAACTACCCGAAGCACCTCACACTGCAGCTGTACGAGGCTGCGCTGCGACACCTGGTGCCCGGCTACAACAGGGCCACCAACACGTCCGTCATCGCGGCGTGTGTGATCCTGTGTGTGTTTGAGATGATGAGCTCGGCGCCGAAGAACTGGCGCAGACACCTGGAGGGCTGCTTCATGCTGTTCCGGAGCTACCACATCAACGGCTTCTCAGACCCGGTGGAACGCGCCGTGTTCTGGACGTTTATCCGCATGGACATATGCAGTGCGGTCATAGGAGAACAGCACCCGCTCATGCCGCTGGAGGAGTGGCTGCCGCCGGGCACCCCGCTGCAGGACGCCACGGCGCTGTTCATGGCCGAGACCCAGAACGGGACCCTCGGGATGCACGCCAACTACATGGTGTTCCTGACGAGCTCGGTGCTGCACCTCGTGCTCGGCAACAAGGAGGGCATCGAGTTCCAGAAGGAGTGGTTGGAGATGTGGCACAAGCTCAAGGAGTGGCGTCTGAGCCTGCCGCGGGCCATGAGATCGGTGTACGAGCACGAGGATCCCAAGTACCCGTTCCCGCGCATATTCTTCACGAACCCACACGCCATATCGTCGCACCAGATGTTCCACATGGCGTCCATCCTGCTCCTGCAGAACAAGCCACGCACCACGAAGCTGCAGGACCTGGCCAGCGACAAGCACACCAGCACCTCGCTCTCGTGGCACGCCAAACGCATCTGCGGCATCTCGATCACCAACTGCGACTACGGAGCCTACTGCAACTCGATCCAGCCGCTGTTTGTGGCGGGCAAGATCATGACGAGCAAGATGGAGCACGGGATCCTGCTGGGAGCGCTCCGCAAGGTGGAGACGTTCACCGGGTGGTCCACGAGCTGGAGGGGCAAGGACTTGATAGAGTACTGGAATGGCGAGTGTTGACGAAAGTAAACGGACAGATTGGAGTACGAAAAGTAAACGAAGTAAACGAACCGAACCACTTCACGCAGTCTCGAGGTGCTCGACGTTGGCCTTCTCCACGTCGGTGACCCTCGGGTTGTGCTGGCCCTTGGGGATCTCGAACGGCATCTCGCGCGCGATCTTCACCACCTCCCACGGTCTCCACGGGTTGGACTCGGCAAAGATGCGGTCCATCTCCTCGAGGGTGCGCCCGGCGGTCTCCGGGTACAGGAAGTAGATCACCGGCAGCATCAGCAGGTTGATGACGGCAAAGATGGTGTAGGTGTACGAGTTGATGCTCTCGAACGCCACGGGGGTGATCATCACCACCATGAAGTTGAAAGACCAGTTGCCGGCGGTGGACAGGCCGTTGGCGGGCGCACGGATGCTGAGCGGCACCAGCTCGGCCGGCAGCAGCCAGCTCATGCCGAGCCAGCCGACGGCAAAACACGTGTTGAAGCCGAACAGGAACACGGCAGCGGCCACGGCGGCGCGCGAGTCGTTGTTGTGCGCCGAGTCGGCGGCCCAGGTCGTTCCGGTGAGGATCGCCATGCAGATCGCCTGGCCCGCCGCACCAAACAGCATGAGCGGTCTTCTGCCAAACCGCTCGATCGTGAAGAAGGCGATCCACGACGCCAGAAAGTACTCCGTTCCGTTGCAGGCGGCGAGGATGCGCGACTGCAGTGGCGGAAGCCCGATGTACTGCTCGAAGATGGTGCCGGCGTAGTAGGTGATCAGGTTGATGCCCGAGATCTGCTGCATGATCTGCGACCAGAGCCCGAGCATCACGCGGTGGAAGTTGCGGTGCTCGCCCTGGACGAACATGCGGCCGAGGTCCATCTTGTCGGCACCGGCCAGACGCTCCTCCTCGAGCGAGGCCTGCACCTCCTGGTACTCGGTGCGGACCCACGAGTCGTCGACCGTCACTCCCTCGAGTGCGGCAAACACACGCAGCGCCTCGTCGCCGTCGCCCTTCTTCAGCAGCCACCTGGGCGACTCCGGCAGCTTCATCAGGAAGGGCAGCATCACGATGGGGAACACCAGCTGGAAGGCGATGGGGAACCGCCACGAGATGGAGCCCTTGGTGAAGTAGAACCCGAAGTCCACCCAGTACGAGATGGCGATGCCGCAGGTGATCAGCGCGCCCTGCATCATCACCAGCGCGCCTCTGCGGTGCGGCTTGGCGCACTCGGACTGCCACATGGGCACCGTGGCGGTTATGCAGCCGTTTCCCACGCCCGAGACGATGCGCCCGGCAATGAGATGGCCCACGGTGAACGCCGAGGTCTGCAGAATGGCGCCGACGATCATCACACAGCACCCGAAGAAGATCATCTTGCGGCGCCCGAACCGGTCGCCGACCCACATCGACAGAATGGCCCCGGCAAAACACCCGATCTCGTAGATGGCAATGACAAAGCCCTGCATCGTCGAGCGCGACGGCTTGCGGATGGTGTCGATGGACGGGAAGGTGTCTCGGAAGTCCTCCAGCGTCAGCAGCGAGCCGTACGCACCCTGGTCGTAGCCAAACAGCAGGAACCCGACCCCGGCCATCGTGGAGATGGCGTAGTTGAGCTTCTTGCCCGAGAAGCCCAGGTACTCGGGCACCTCGCTGGCGTGGTCGGACGAGGACTCTGTGTTCTCAACTTTACCGATCTCTGTAGAAGACATGTTCTGACCTTCCGGAACACCACACCGCTGACAGGCGGGACTGGCGCCCGTTTATATAATAAACCTGGAGCCTTCCATGCGTGCTCCACGCTACCCCACAAAACCGCAGATCGATGATGTCACGCCTGGAAAAACCATGTTCGGTTCCGGGGGTGCCGCCAAGAAGCGCACCCGCGCTTAGCATGCCAAAGCCGGAAGTGCGACCCATGGGAACGGTCTATTCCGCCTGTGTGCTGGGCTAAAGCAATGCAATAGTAATCTCCGTTCCACAACAGACTAGATGCCACTTTGCGGGTTTGCGTCCACGGAAAGGCTGCTGTTTCGGGTAGCCTTGTTCTGGCAAGCGCCGAAAACGCCGCATCCGCGAACGGAAAAAAACGCGGGGTAGCGGGGTAATCGAACACTGGCCTGATGTGGAGAGTTCAAACGGCTATATGTCCGTTTGGGCACCATATAAAGTTCCCCGGGACCGCCTCTGCTGCCGTGTCACACCCAGCCCCACCAACCATGGTTGAATCAGTCGACGCCCCCGTGTACTCCTACATCTCCGACGAGTTCAGAGACCCGCTGCCCAGAGCGTATCCGCCAGCGCGGCCCTTCATGGAGCTGCTGTCGCTGGAGGGCAAGGTGGCCGCCGTGACCGGGTCCAGCCGCGGTCTGGGGCTCGCGGTGGCCGAGACGTTCCTCCAGCAGGGTGCCTCTGTGGCGCTGATCGACTACGTGGCCTGTGAAGCCGCAGTGGCCGCGCTGCAGGCCAGGTACCCGAAGCAGCAGGTGGCGGGCTACGTGTGCGACGTGTCGGACAGCACGCTCGTGGACACCACCGTGGCGCAGATCGAGGCCGACTTCGGCACGGTGGACGTGTTTGTGGCCAACGCCGGGATCGTGTGGAAGGGCGGGGCCATTCTGAACCCGGAGAACGCCACCAACGAGAACTGGCAGGCCATCTGGGACATCAACGTCAGCGGCGTGTACTACTGCGCGCGGGCGGTGGGGCGCATCTTCAAGAAGCACGGGCGCGGCTCCTTCATCGCCACGGCGTCCATGTCCGGCTTCATCGCCAACACTCCCTTCATGCTGACTCCGTACAACGCCACCAAGGCGGCCGTCCGGCACCTGTGCCAGTCGCTGGCGGTCGAGTGGGCCGGCTTTGCGCGCGCGAACTCGGTCAGCCCCGGCTACTGCGACACGGGCATCAACGACCACCTGTCGACGGCCAGCCGCGGCAAGATGTGGGCTCTGTGTCCGCTTGGGCGCGAGGCGCTGCCGTTCGAGGTGGCCAGCGCGTACGGATACCTGGCCTCGGACGCCGCATCGTATGTGACCGGAACGGATATCCGCGTTGACGGCGGATACACGGCTGTATAAAGTGAGTAGTTGATCACTCTCATCCTAGCTTCTACAGAGGAACAACAGGCACCCATATATTGGTTGGGCCTCATACAGAATAACAAGCGCTAAGACGTTCACACCCAATATACTTACATGATCCAAACGCCGCTCGTCCTCGTCTTTTTCTTCTCTTTCCCTTATCCTTCTTCTTCTCTTCTACAGCAAAATAACAAGCACTAATATATTCATATTCACACCTCCAACGGATGCGCCTCATAGTCTCTCAACGTCTGCACCTTGTCGGCTGACGCGCTCGACTGGTCAAACCGGTACGTGAACCACTCCTTCACGAGTCTCCGTGCCAGCTGCAGACCGATCACCCGCTCGCCCATACACAGCACCTGACAGTCGTTCGACAGAATGCTGCGCTCGACGCTGAACGAGTCGTGTGCAGTGACGGCCCTGATGCCCGGGACCTTGTTCGCAGAGATCGCCATCCCCAGCCCGGTCCCGCAGATCAACACGGCCCGGTCGGCCTCCCCGCGCGCTATGCGCTCGGCAGCCTCGATCGCCACCAGCGGATACGCCGTTCCGTCCTTGTTGTTGCCCACTCCCACGTCCACCACGCTGGTCACGGCCTCGTTCTGCTCGAGATCCGCCTTGAGCGCCTCCTTGTACTCGTACCCGGCCTGGTCGCACCCAATGATAACGCGCAATCCGTCTGACATGGCTTTTGGTGCTTACGGCAGAAAGTAGCCCCGAACAAGTGCAAGCAGCGGGCTATAAGTTATAGTACGCCTCCCCCACATTTGCTTATTCCGCTTATTACTTATTATTGATTATTATTGAATATGGGCGGGGGTGCTTTGCGCGCCTAACTGTCCGGATTCGGAAGTGCCGCCTGCCCCACACACCGGCGGCTGACGCTGAAAAGTTCGTTAAATACCGCGAAACCTTGCCCAATGGACCCAGTTTCCAGCAACCAAGCCATGTCCAAACACTTTCTGCCCAGAGACCCGTCGAAAATCGTCAACTACTGCCTCAAGGGCGCCGTTTTCGAGAACGAAACGCTGACGCTGCTCGAGAAGGAGAAGGTGATCTTCAACAACCGGTACGACGACGCCAAGGTGACACTCATCTCCGGAGGCGGCTCGGGCCACGAGCCTGGGTGGTTCGGCTTTGTCGGCAACGGAATGCTGACTGCGTCGGCCCAGGGCGACGTGTTTGCGAGTCCCAACTACAGGAACGTCATGAGCGCCGAGAAGGCCACCCACTCCGAGGCCGGGTGCATCTTCCTCATCACAAACTACACCGGCGACAACCTGTACTTCGGCATGGCAGCACAGGAGCTGGTGGCCCGCTACGGCGAGGACAAGATCCGCATCCTGCGGACGACCGACGACGTGGCCGTCAAAAAGACGGGCGACTCGCTCATGGGCCGCCGCACGCTGCCGGGCATCTGCATCCTGATCAAGATCCTCGGGGCCGCCAGCGACAAGGGCCACAGCATCGACGAGGTGTTTGCACTCGGAGAGTCGGTCAACCGGTGTCTTGCGTCTGTGAACGCGGGGCTGGACCACGTGCACATCCCGACCCACGACAGAAACGCGGACTACGGCAAGCTGGGCGAGAACCAGCTGGAGATCGGCCTCGGCATCCACAACGAGCCCGGTGTACAGAAGCTGGACCACATACCGGCAAACGAGGACCTCGTCGACACGCTGCTCCGGATGATCCTCGACACCACCGACCCAGACCGCGGCTTCTTCGAGCACGCCCCCGGCGACAAGATCGTGATCCAGATCAACAACCTCGGCGGGGTGTCCAACCTGGAGACAAAGGCGCTGCTGTACACCATCACGGAAACCCTGCGGGCCAAGTACGGCATCGAGCCGGTCAGGGTGTACGTGGGCAACTTCATCACCTCGATCAACGCCCAGATCTTCACGGTGTCGCTGTTCAACATCACCAAGGCAGCCACGGCCACGTTCCCGGTGGACAAGCTGTTCGAGCTCCTGGATGCTCCCACGGACGCCACCAACTGGCCCCGCAACTTCTTCTCCACCACGGGCGCCATCAACGCCCGGTCGAGAATCGTCACCGACTTCAAGGGCTACGACGAAGAGGATGTTGCAACTTTCGACCAAGACATCAGCGTGGACCCGGCTCTGCTGGAGACGTTCGTGCGCACTGCCGCGCTGAACGTGATCAGGCGCGAGCCAGACATCACCGAGTGGGACACCAAGATGGGCGACGGCGACTGCGGCGAGACTCTCAAGACCGGAGCCGAGTGCATCCTGCGTGCCCTCGACAACGACAAGATCGCAGCCGGCGGCTCGGTGCTCACGGTGCTCACAAGCATCCTCAAGATCATCAAGGACGACATGGGCGGAACCCTCGGAGCGCTGCTGTTCATCTTCATGAAGTCCTTCATCAACAGGGTGCAGCACGATCTCTCGGCAGGCAAGCCTGGCAACGCCGACCTCTTCGCCGACTCTCTGTCGCACGGACTCGAGACCCTCTTCCAGTACACCAAGGCCAGAGAGGGCCACCGCACCGTCATGGATGTGCTCATTCCGTTCACGCGCACGTTCCAGCAGACCAAGGACATCTACCGTGCCGTTGACGCTGCCAAAAACGCCGCCGAGGGAACCCGCAAGCTGCGCCCCAAGCTCGGAAGGGCCACCTACGTCGGCATAAGCGCCGACCAGACGGACTTCCCTCCCGATCCGGGCGCCTACGGCGTGTATGAGATCTTGTCAGGTTTAGTTTGAAGTCTATGTACATCTTTTTCTACCGTTCTCTTTCGTCTTTTACTTTCTTCTCGTAAGCATGGAGTTTGTCAGAAACTCCAACGCAGAACGAGCATCTGACTCAGGCAGGAACCTGAGGTTCTTCAACGCTTCGTCGCAGTACTTCTTGGCCAGCAGCCTGGTCTGTTCGACACCGTTGCATGCCTCAACTGCACTTCTGGCAATCTCGATGTCGCCTGGCTGTGAGAACTTGCGGGAGATCATGGGTCCCAGCTCGGGTCTGGTCTTCCACGCGTAGAGGATAGGAGCAGTGGCAAGACCAAGCTCGAGATCGGCACCGGCCGGTTTGCCCAGTTCCTCGGCGGTCGTGGTGTAGTCCAGCATGTCGTCGACCAACTGGAAACAGATACCCATGTTTCTACCAAACTGGTAGCACTGCTCGATAACCTCGTCGCTGGCACCCGATAGCACAGCTGCAGACCTCGAAGACTTCGAGATCAGAGCGGCCGTTTTCAGGTATGTCTTGTGGATATAGTAGTCAAAAGCAGCGTCGACGTTCTGCTCGTGTGTGACAGAGACAGGCGCCTGTACCGAGTACTCGTGAACCTCAACGGGGACTTTACCGGTTGGGGCAGGCATGAGCTTGTTGGCGCTGTCGATGAGATCGACGTTTGGCTGGAGAACGGTGTTTTTCAGCTGCATGAACTCGCCCTCGACGAGGTTGGCAATGGCAGTGGAGATGAGCTCGACAACCTCGGTGTTGCGAAGTCTACTGAGCGCAACAGATGCACGAGCAAGCAGGAAGTCACCTGCCAGAACGGCCATTTTGTTTGTGAAGGCCACGTTTCCAGACTCCCTGCCACGTCTGGCGTCGGAGTGGTCAATCACGTCGTCGTGTAGCAGACTGGCGGTGTGGATCATCTCGACAATCTCGGCGAGTCTTCTCTGCTTGGGCAGAATGCCGTTGGCGTTGTCGAGCTCGGGCAGGTTGCCGAGGGGTCTCGAGAGCGGGTTCAGAATGATGCTCGGGTTGATGCCGTGCAGAATCCTGAGCGGAGAGATGGACTCCAGCGGACTCTTCCCGGCAAACGAGAACTGGCGCGACTCGCCAGGGTACTCCTCCTGGTCGTTGACGTCGTACGTGTCGATCGGTATGCGCTGTCTCTGGTCCGCAGGGATCTCGCTGAGCGCCTTCGACAGCAGCAGCACGATCAGCGGGCGGACGTTCTTGCCCTCGGCCTCGAAGTAGTATGCAGCCACGCGGTTCAGGGTCGGGTGGCCCGAGCCGATGATGGTGGCGATGTTCTTAGCGAGGGTGGACATTTCGGAGCTCACGATCGAGAACGGGTCGGCGTGGCCCGGCTTGGGCTGCACCAGCCGCTCCGCGGTGTCGACGGCAATGGCAAACGACGACGGCCTCTGCTTGGACGACGAGAATCGCAGCTGTGTGAGCCCGGCGAGAACCCTTGGTGAAAGTCTCATGGCTAGCGGTGGAGTGGGAACGGGCTGCGCAAACGGGGGAAAAAGTGGCGGATACTAGTGGGCGGCCCGGGCAGAAACAGCTGTGTGCGAGTCCTGTGTCGTTCCGTGTGCAACTGCCTTGTCTTTGGACGCAAAACAGGAAAAGAACCGCCGTGGTTGGCTGTAGCAGAAGAGTTCCCGGCTGAAGGAGCACGGCACCTGGATGGCAGACGCTTTTGGGTTACACACTTTTGCCAGCCCGTTCTGCCTTGTTCTTCCTTGTCTCTCCCCAAAGACAAGGGCATATCATGGAGTGGGTGACCAGTTTTCCGGGAATCAAGTCGCTGGAGACGCTCGGGAAGCGCGGGTTTGCCAGCGTTCTGAGAACGGGCCCGGTTCCGCAGCACGTCGGGTTCATCATGGACGGCAACAGGCGGTACGCGAGAACCCGCAAGATCGAGCTCAAGGAGGGCCACAACGCCGGCTTCGAGAGCATGGCACGCACGCTGGAGACGTGCTACGACTGTGGGGTGAAATGCGCCACGGTGTTTGCGTTCTCGATCGAGAACTTCAGCCGGTCCAGCTACGAGGTGGAGTGGCTGATGGAGCTGTTCAAGCACAGGTTCACCCAGGTGGTGGAGCACGGAGACATGTGCGACCAGTACGGCATCCGCATCCGCGTGCTGGGCGACACGAACCTGCTGCCGAGCGACGTTGTCGAGATTCTGGAGCGGGCAGAGAGCACGACACGCCACAACACGCGCGCCGTGCTGAACGTGTGCTTTGCGTACACCGCCCGGGACGACATCAAGCACTCGATCAAGGAGACGATCGCACAGGTGGTGCGGGGCGAGCTGGCGAGCAGCGACATCACACAGGACACGATAACGCGCAACCTGTACACGGGCGGACTGCCGCCGCTGGAGCTGCTGGTGCGCACCTCGGGCGTCTACCGGCTGAGCGACTTTCTGCTGTGGGAGTGCCACGAGAGCAACTGCGACATAGAGATTGTGGACACGCTGTGGCCCGAGTTCGGGGTGCGCCACATCTGCTGGATCCTGCTCAAGTGGAGCTTCAACCGCACCTACGGGCCCCGGAAGCACCTACGGGCCCCGGACAATGTGTAGCTTTAGAGCAAACGGTAATTACCATACTATTTACGCAGTCTTCTTGTTGAGCTCCTGCGCCTTCTCGAACTCCGCCTTGAAGTTGTCGGCGTTCTCCTTGTTGCCGAAGCGGATGGCGAGGGTCTGAGCCTCTGGCTCGCCCTCCGAGACGTCGGCGGTCACGGAGTAGACCCAGGACCTGTCAGAGCCGACGTTGGGCTTCAGGACGTACTCTGGCGAGATGTAGTGGTTCGCACAGACCTTGAGGGTCTTGTCTCTTCTCATGAGCAGTCTGACCTTGCCCGACTCCTTGTGCTTGAGGAACTTGACGTCTCCGGTTCCTCTCTCCTTCCACTCCTTCGACTCGGCGAAGAACCTGAACAGCTTTGCACGCACCTTGAGCAGCACCTCCTCGTTCTCCTCGTTGGTCTTGACGTCGACCTTCTCGAGCTTGACAAGCGGCTCGAAGTGGACGTCGGGAGACTCAGGCGCCTCCTCCTCGTCCGCCTTCTTCTTCTCCTCCTTTTCCTCCTTCTCCTCTTCCTTCTTCTCCTCCTCCTTCTCCTCCTCCTTCTTCTCCTCCTTCTTGGCTCCGCCAAACATCGAAAACACAGATGCTGTGGGTGGAGCGGGGATCTCCTTGGTCTCGGTGACTGGCTTACTCTCGTCAGACATTTGTTTGTTTTATTAGCGCTGGCAACAAGGAACAGACGATCAGGATCTGGGTGGCCACTTTTTTTCGAAACAAAACAAGGTCACGTGACTCACGTGAACATGAACGAGTCACGTGACATTATTAGGCTCAATTCGGCTGGGTTGCTTTGGCAGGTAAAAGCACGCGGTGAATATATAGATACGGGAGAGTGTACGTACGTGGTATTGAGACCGTTAGCAGGCTAGCCATTCATCCAGCCAAAGTCGGGAAAGACAACCAGCCAGCAACCGGAAACCCCCCACCGCACAGAAAGTTCGAGATAACAGCGGGGCCATTTCCTGTGACACCTGTCTTTCGTCTCCTCCTCGCCACCCTGAGTTCGCCTTTTCTTCTCCCCAACAAGCATTTGTTCTCCACATGTCGGACAAGCACAACTTTAGAGACTTCTACCATAGACGGACCTCGTCTGCGTCAGACGAGGTGGACCCCTTTTCCACGCCTGACCTGTACTATGGACCCTCCACGGACCCGTCTACCGCCAAGAAGACAAGCTCGCTGGGCCGCCAGCGCACCCTGAGCGCCGTCGTGCCCAAGAACAAGCGCGGCGGCTTCCAGGGGTTCCAGGGGTTCTCGCAGTTCTCTCCCATCCAGTCCGTATCCGTCACACCGTCCCCCGCACACTCCGGGCCGGCCTCGCCCACCCTGTCGCCCACGGCAATGAGACCGGGAATCGACCGCAGCGCAAGCTTCGAGATCGGCGGCGGAAGTGATGACGAGATACACATGGAAGAAGACGATGATATCAAGGCGCTTGCCACTTCTAGAGTGTCCAGTCCGCTGCCCGAGGAGTTCCTGCGTGGAATAGAGGATCTGCCGCTGAGGCTGAACGCCGAGAACACCATGTACCACAACCAGGAGGAAACAAACTCCCAGGCACAGCTGACTCTGAACGGAACCAGCCAGTCCAGCAGCTCCACGCTGCGGAGAAGAGCCAGCGCAGATGGCGTCATGGGCGGTGTGAGCAAGCGGTTTTTCATCAGCGACATCGACTCGACCCTCGCGGAGCTGCTCGAGAACGAGGACACGAACCAGGACTACCAGATCACGGTGGAGGATCGTGGACCAAAGGTTCTGAAGCTCGGAACCGCTAACTCGAACGGATTCAAGATGTACGACATCAGGGGAACGTACATGCTGTCCAACCTGCTGCAGGAATTGACCATTGCCAAGCGCATGGGACGCAAGCAGATGATCCTAGACGAGGCTAGACTCAACGAGAACCCCGTCAACAGACTCAAGCGCATGATCTCGACTCTCTTTTGGAAGAATCTCACCCGCAAGATCTCGCTTGAGAACATCGTGGATATCGCGAGAGACCCCAAGATACACAACACCCCTGAGTCACGCCTCCCTCGCATATACGTTCCCTGTGGCGATGCGGAGAAGTTTGAGTTTCTGTGCAACTTCAGCAAGGCACACCCGGACGTTCAGCTGCAGATCGAACATCTTCCAAAGACGATCACACCCGAGTTTGTCAAGAGCATCAACGGGAAGCCGGGACTGCTGTGTCTTGCAATGCGCAAGAGACCAACGGCGGACAGGCAGTACGGTAAAGACTACATTCTCGAGGGATTCCCATATGTGGTTCCAGGCGGTAGGTTCAACGAGCAGTACGGATGGGATTCGTATCTTGAGACTCTGGGTCTCCTGCGCGATGACAGGATCGATCTCGCTATTGGAATGACTGAGAACTTCATATACGAGATAAAATTCTACGGCAAGATTTTGAACGCAAACAGGAGTTACTACCTGTGTCGCTCGCAACCACCTTTCTTGACAGACATGTCGCTCAAGTGCTACGAGTACATGGTGGAGCACAAATGGGACGATAATGGTTACTACAAGGATCCCCTGGACTTCCTCAAACGCGCATTCAAGGCCGCTATCAAGGAGTACTACTCGGTTTGGTGTGCGGAGCCAAGGCTCGACCGCAAGTCCGGGCTGTCGACATACCACCCCGATGGACTCGGAATCCCACCAGAGACAGAGGCCACTCACTTCGAAAGCGTTCTGAAACCGTACGCGGAAAAACACAACGTGTCGCTCGAAGAGTTCCAGAAGATGTACAACGACGGCACGGTTAAGGAGCCTGAACTCGACGAGTACTTTGTGCACGACAGAGCGGTACGCGAGAGTGGGCACGATACCTCTTACAGACTTGAAGGGCGCTGTGCCAATCTCGCCACCGTGGATCTCAACTCCCTGCTGTACAAGTACGAGATCGACATTGGTACTGTGATCAGAGACAAGTTTGACGACAAGCTTGAGACATGGGAAGGTGACATAGAGACCAGCAAAACGTGGTTTGAGCGTGCTACCAAGCGCAAACAGATCATGAACGACCTCTGTTGGGACTCGGAGGCAGGGATGTACTTCGACTACGACATCAAGGCCGAGTGTCGCAGCAACTACGAGAGCGCAACCACTTTTTGGCCCATGTGGTCGCGGGTGTGCTCCGAGGAACAAGCTGCGCAACTCGTGTCAAAGGCGCTCCCCAAACTAGAAGAGCTTGGCGGCTTGGCTGCCGGAACTTTGGAGAGCCGTGGCGATATCTCGCTAACGAGACCATCAAGACAGTGGGACTACCCATTTGGCTGGGCTCCACAGCAGATGCTTGCGTGGGTTGGACTCAACAACTACGGTTACCACAGCATTACCCGTCGCCTGTGCTACCGCTGGCTGTACCTCATGACCAAGGCCTTTGTCGACTACAACGGCATCGTTGTCGAGAAGTACGACGTCACGCGTGGCTCCGACCCGCACCGCGTGGATGCCGAGTACGGAAACCAAGGTTCAGACTTCAAAGGTGTGGCCACCGAGGGATTCGGATGGGTCAACGCCAGTTATGTGTTTGGGCTTCAGTTCTTGGACAAGCTGGGGATCCGTGCCCTCGGCATGTGCACTCCACCACATGTGTTTTTTGAGCGGATGAACAGACAGGAGCGTTCCAACTATGCGCTCGACTGAATCTCCGGGGTGTAGCTTTATTTATTTGTCTAAGGACCAAGGGAAAAAATCGGAGAGATGGAAGTAGAAGCACCCGGATTAGTCCGTAGAGATCAAGAGGAACGGACGGCGGGTTGGCGCACGTACTCCGAGGAATCGTACATTGACACATATTGAAGTCAACGCGATGGTGGTGAGAAGAGCATTTAAAGGTTCAGGATGAATTACCCGTTTGAGAACTTACCCCTCTCATCAGCAAGAGCGGGCTCAACTTGTTAGCCTAGAGATGGGGAAAGTCAAGGCGGAAAATAGCCGGTGGAGAGGGGAAGGCAAAGGCAAAATACGTTACACGCCCTCTTCTCCGTGCTGCCACAACGGTGTTGATCAGAACAACACCCGGAAACCGGCGCGCGGGACGGGAAGCGAATACTGCAGAGCAGAGTTCTACAAAGTAGAGGTGCGAAATACGGGTCGGGGAGAGGGTGGATTCTGCGGTCAACGCCATAAGCGCCGTCACAATGAGGGGTAAACAGCACCTGAGTGATTCTTCCCGATTATCCGAGATGCCAACGCCCGGGACTCCACGGTGCCAGGGAAAGTGCGCAAAAGAAGTATAAATACGCGATCAAATCCACAGATTTGGATGTCTGTTAGTTTCTCCAGTTCTAACAACAGATTGGTTCACTGAGTCTAAGGTGCTGCTTTAGGAAACAAAGGTCATCCATTGGCCTCGCCCCCCTTATCTGAATTTGTGTGACCTCTTTTTGAGAAGTTTTTTTTCCTCTCTCCTTCCTCTCTCACGTTTATTTATCTGTTCTTCTCTTGTCTTGCTGTTATATCCATCAGAGAGAACCTCCCAAGATGACCAAAGTTACTGTTTGCGGTGCTGCCGGCGGTATTGGCCAACCTCTGTCGCTGCTTATGAAGCTGCACCCCCTCGTGGACCAGCTATCGCTCTACGATGTCGTGAATGTGCCTGGTGTGGGCACCGATCTGTCCCACATAGACACCGATTCGAAGACCGAGTCGTACCTGCCTGCGGATGGCGGTCTCGGCAAGGCTCTGCAGGACTCCGATATGGTTATCATCCCAGCGGGTGTTCCCAGAAAGCCGGGAATGACCAGAGACGACCTCTTCAACATAAATGCGGGAATCGTGAGGGATCTCGCCACCGGGATCGCCACACACGCACCCAACGCGTTTGTGCTTGTGATCTCCAACCCTGTCAACTCGACGGTGCCCATCTTCAAAGAGGTGCTCTCCAAGCACGGCGTCTTCAACCCAGCCAAGCTGTTTGGTGTCACGACCCTGGACTGCGTGCGTGCAAACACCTTCATCTCACAGGTGTTGGACACCAAGGCCACCAACTACAACGTGAGTGTTGTGGGTGGTCACTCCGGAGAGACCATTGTTCCGCTGTTCTCTGCCATTCCTGCATACTCCAAGCTCTCCGACGAGGAGATCGACAGTCTCATCCACAGGGTTCAGTACGGAGGAGACGAGGTTGTGCAGGCCAAGAACGGAGCTGGTTCGGCCACCCTGTCGATGGCGTATGCCGGATACAAGCTTGCCGACCAGATCCTGAAGGGTGCTAACGGTGGAGCCGAAACCACAAGCACATTCGTGTACCTCAAGGATATCAGCATTAAGGGCGCCAAGGAAGCCAGAGAACTCATCAACGAGAAGTACGGTGCTGGAAAGGAGATCGACTACTTTGCCCTCCCCGTTGAGCTGGGTCCCAACGGAGTGGAGAGCATCAAGTGGGAGATACTGAAGAACGTCAACGGTCGTGAGGAGGAGCTTCTCAAGGTTGCTGTTGACCAACTGGGCAACAACATTGCCAAGGGAACCGCTTTCATCAAGGGCTAGACATATTTATAACGATTCGAACAAAAAGAGTACTGGATTTTTCACACACTTAGGAGTACTGAACTTTTCACAACCTCGGCCATGCCGCCTGTCTACACCACGAATACCAAAAAGTAACCGTTAAGATGATATTATATTTTTTTGGGGATGTTTTTATTTGCCTTGTCTCGTTTAGATGTAACCAATCTTGTTAGCGATATCCAAAGCGTCGTAGTCAGCAGTAAGACGGACAAAAGCCTTCTTAGTACCGTTTGGTCTGATCAGGGTGTTGACAGACTCAACCTCAACCTCGTACAAGTCCTTGACAGCCTTCTTGATCTGGTACTTGTTGGACTTGATGTCAACCTGGAAGACAAGGGTGTTACCGTCCTCGACCTTCTTCATGGCAGTCTCAGAAGTGATTGGGTTCTGGATGATCTTGTAGCTGTCAAGTCTGTTGTAGTGTGGAACAGACTTGGTGTATTTTGGAGATCTGGCCAACTTCAAGGTCTTTGGGAGACGGAAGGTGGTATTGGTTCTCACCTTCAACTTCTTGGAGGCAGAGGCACCCTTGAGGGCAGACTTCTTGGCAGCAACAGCAGCTATTACACGGTTAGTATCGCTTCGCTAGATAGAGAGAGATCCACAGAGTCACAGGTTTGGTTTGGTGGGCACCATCGTTGTTCGTTGTTCACTTTCAAACTCTCAAAGTTTCGTCAAGATCTTGTCAGAGGTCTCGTCCACCACCACATAATATAACAAAACCACAACCAATGTATTCCATATCTGTTCTCGTGCTCTTCTCAACAAACACACATACACTTTGGAGCCATTTTTGTGTCTATGTAAAATATGTCTTGTAAGAGGGAGAAGAAAAAAAAAGCTGAAAAAAGGAAGACCTCAGTAAAAATTGTCACCCAGCAGCTGCACTGAGAGCGACGGCAGGCTCAGAGCCTTCCCGCAATTTCATGGTGGGCGCACGACTTAACAAAAAAATTTCTCGTTTTGTGTGGTAGTGCAAACCCCAGGAGTTTTGTTTCTTTTTGCGGGCTGGCAACCCTGGATCCAGTCACGTGGATAAAAGAGGATAGATTGGAAGTGCTTATATAATCACAGAAATCATCTTCCTAGTTAAAGGTGGGAGCGGCTCAAAATCGAGGAAGATTACTGGAGAGCTGAGGCTTAGTCCGGAGCACTTCGGTATCGGTGTGGTATTTAGCATGGTGGTCCAACATGGTGGTCCAACATGGTAACCCAACTAGCAATCCAACACGGTATGGTTGTCTACGTCTGGCGTGTATGTGTATACAAAATGTATGCATTCGTTCTATGTACATATGTCCGATGTGACCTTACACTCTTCTTGGTCTTGGTCCTCTGACACCACCAAACTTGAGCGGAGTAACGTTGCTCACTCTGGAGATCTTGTTCTTGACGTTGTAACCCTCCTTTCCAAAGAGAGCATCCTGGAAACCACGGTCTCCCTTTCCGAATCCCTTGAGCTTCACCTCGAGTGGCTTATCGAGATATCCCTTCTGCTCCATCACAGAAAACAGCTTGGCAGCCACCTGGAAACCGGCTTCCTGCTCACTTCTATGCATGCCTCTGAACCCAAGCATTCCTGTGCTCAAGCTCGCCAGAACTCTCTCTGGAAGCTGCAGGTGGTACAGAACGTGCTGGTTGTGGGTCTGGTCGGCGTGTCTCTTCTCGTAGTTCAGGTCTCTGTACACTCCGGTGAGCGTGAGAATGGTGTTGTTTCTGGAGAACTTGGCGTGGATGATGTACTTGACCACCTCCTCGTTGGCACTCGTCGTGTTCGCCGCGGTGGCTGTGTTGTTGCCTGTGTGTGTGGCGCTCTTGTCGGCAGCCTTTCTCAGCGAGGGCTGTCTCATGGCATCTTTCAGAACAGAGCTGAATGTGAGAGACTTGGGTTTGGCAGACGTGGCGTCTACTGGCGTTAGTACCTCTTCGACAAGATCCATCTCTCCCGGTACTTACAGGCTGCCAGACCGAGGCTCCTTGGCACGGATATCCGCTTTATCAGATTGAACATGGTCTATCCAGTTGAATGTGGTCTATCTGGTTGGTATCTCTCGTTCAGGCCGTGCGCTGATTCGACGAAGAGGGAAAAACCCAACTATGGAGTGGAGTGCACCAACCAGAAAAATGAAGGAGGCGCCTAATCTGGCTTAGGAGGCTTAACCAGAAGGGTTCAGTCTGGACTCCCAAACAACACAGGCTGTCAGAGGGCAATTCTTGGTTTGTCCTATCCACTTATCATTTCCTATTGAAATCCGCAGACAACCAACACGAGGAGGTGAACTGTGATTGGTTGGAGTTGTTAAAAGCCGATAAAAAGAGGACACGAAACACGCCCCCCATAGATAACACGTCTTTCATTTCAGCGCAGGAGGAAGCCTTTTTCTAAACACTTTGTTAGCATCGATTGATCCACCAATGGTTCGCGTTTCTCTGGCCGGAATCGGATCCCAAAAGACAAACGAGTATCTCGTCCAGCATGTCACGAATCAACAGGACAGCAGCACCCGTCCCATGGTCATACAGGAGCACCGCAAACTCGGGGAGGGTGCATTCGGAACGGTGATGGAAGCATCGCTGTCGTACTCCGAAACGCCCAGGGAGTGGCTTGGTCCGTTTGCCATCAAGAAGGTGCCAGCCCAGACGGAGTACAAGTCCAGGGAGCTGGAGATCCTGAGAAACACCAACCATCCCAACGTGGTTGGCCTGAAGTTCTTCTACAACTACCCTGACAGAAACGACAACGACAAGCTCTACCAGCACCTGGTGATGGAGTCTCTGCCAGGAACGCTGCAGTCCGAGATCAAACTGTTCTACTCGCAGGGATACATAATGCCCACACCACAGGTCCAGGTGTACACTTTCCAGCTGGCCAGGGCCATGAACTACCTGCACAGCTTGGGTGTTTGCCACAGAGACATCAAACCTTCCAACATCCTGGTGGATCCCTCAAACCTCGTTCTCAAGATCTGCGACTTTGGATCTGCGAAGAAATTGGAGGTGAACCAGCCATCGGTGTCGTACATCTGCTCGAGACATTACCGCGCGCCAGAGCTGATCGTCGGATGCACGATATACACCACCCAGATCGACATCTGGGGGTTGGGATGCGTCATGGGAGAGATGCTCAACGGGAAGCCCATATTCCAGGGACAGGATCCACTACTGCAACTCAGAGAGATCAGCAAGCTTCTCGGACCGCCCAATCGCGGCTTCATTTTCAAGTCAAACCCCGGGTACAAGGGACCGATGTTCCAGGAACCGCTGTTCACGGGAGATGTTCCTTCCAGATTCGCCAAGGTGTTCCCCAAGGCTACTCCAGAGGCAATTGACCTGATGATCAGAGTGCTGGTGTACGAACCCGAACGCAGATTGAGACCAAAGTCCATCATGTGCCATCCGTTCTTCAGCGACTTGAGACAACCAGACTTCAAGGCCACTCCAACGGGAGCAAAGACACCCATCTCTGTTACCTCTCAACTCTACAACTTCAGCAAGTTTGAGATGCAGATACTCGGAGACGACATCTCGAAGATTCTGCCTTTCTCCTTCTTACAGTGAACACGCACCCCCCGCTACGCCATACTAATCGTCTGCATGATCCAAAGACCCAGCTAATTGTTTTCCGAATCCTCTAATTTTTCTCTCCACCTGCTTGAGCTGCGCTATCCAGTATACATTTCTTTTCTTGTCTCTTTTCTCTTATACATCCCTATATACAGCTCTGCAAGGGCCCCCAAAACTCGATCATAATGCCAATGAGTAACTGTAGTCGTCCTCCAGGTTCTGTACTATCCAGAGCGTGATGCAACTCAGCATTATGCACGCGTTGCTGATGACGTTGGAGATACCCATTCCCACGGTGGGGAAGGACGAGTATCCCTTGACGAGGAACTTGAGAATGAGCACGAGGAACGAACCGGATATGCCAATGGCCAGCAGCGAGAAACCAAGGAACAGGATGATGCGAGCCTGCCACGTGGTTGAATTGGAGCCGAATCCGTCGTTGTTGAGGAGCCTGGACTTCTCTATGGAGTTGACAATCAGCATGCCGAAAGAGGAGCAGATGGCCGGGATCCAGTCGACAAAACTGACATGCACAACAGACGCGTTCACAGACTTGGAGTATATAGCAGCGTCGATGATCACCCAGAAGCCAATTGCGTACTGCTGGGTTAGTATCCCGTTCCAAGGGGGCGGCACAGAGATCGACTTACAAGTGCACCCGACAGGTACACGCCCACAGCCCTCACCGTGGCCGAGTTGGGGATCTTGAACACCGGGAACTTGAACAGTCTTCCGTTGTCCATCGTATCTATTGGTATGTAGCTGATTGTGGAAGAAGGGGGCGGAAGCAGCGTGTTGTGGGCTTTTTGTGTGGGTCGCCTCCCTATCATGACACTACGCATTTTTGGCAGAATACACAACACCGAAGATCTGTGGTATTTTCTAAATTCTCTCGATGGGCTCGTCCACCACGTTGATCAGCAGGTCCTGTCTCCTCTGGCTGTCTTCCTTGAGCCACTGCGGTGTGACCGCCCACTCGGCCGGCAGGATAACTCCGTTGAACACGAGGGTGCCAAAGACAAGCAGAACGAACCCTGCCAGCTGCAGGGCCTTGAAGTCCTCCCAGCCCAGCGCAAGCGACACGATCCATACGAGAAGGGTGCGGGAGGTGTCTATGGTGGAGCGGGCCGTGGCGCTGAGCCTCTCTGTGAGAGACAGGCCGAAGAAGTTGAACGCACCAATGCTGAACATGATGGCGATCGAGCTTATCCAGACGGAGGGGAAGCTGAAGAGCTGGTACAGCGACGTGGACAGATCAAAGGGTCCGCCACGGCCCTTTTTGCCAACCGCAAGATCCGCAAAGACCATGCCGAGCGCAGTGAAGAGCGACCCGTAGAAACCTTCCCAGCCGACGAGCTTGACGGGGACCATGGTCCACTTGGACATGATGTACTCCTCCACCACAAACTGGGTTGCCGAGAAGACCTCACCGACAAAGATGAGCGTCATGCCGACCGCGATGGAGGAGGCGTCGGCGGACACGGCGTGCTTGCCCATGGAGCCGGCGAGACCCACGAGGAACACACCAAAGACAACGACAAAGAGAGAGAGCCACTCTATTCTGGAGATCCGGCGCTTCAGGAAGAGCACCGAGAACACAGCCACGAACAGAATGAGCGTGCCCCTGGCCATCTGGTATATGCTCACCGGGGTGTACAGCAGCCCGAGGTTCAGCAGGGTGGTTCCGCCGATGTCGCAGATCGCCGGGATGGACAGCACCAGCGACTGGGTGGCGCGGAGCTCGGTCTTGAGGCCCGACTCCACCGTCGACACGAGCGGTGTGGTCTCGTTGACGCGCTGGTACTGCGTGGTGTATCTGGCCGAGAGATACGACAGCAGCACGAAGATCCAGCAGCCGGACTCGCCGATGAACATCACCAGCGTCTGCAGCACGGGCTGCTCGAACAGCTGTCTGTTTTCCGGGTCGTCGCAGAAGGCCACGCACTGGTTGTCCTGGTACTTGGTGAAGATCGAGTTCAGGCAGCCGGTCACGACCGTGGCAGCCACGATGAACGGGAGCTGTTCGTTAGTACGCTTCCGCACCAGCACCGGCTATACTTACACCCCAGGAGAATGCCATCTGTGAAACGATTGGTTGGGAAAACGAGAGGAAAGAGCAAACAAGAACAAGGCGCGTGGCTCTGTGCGCGATGGGCCAACGAGCCCGCGATGGGCCAACGAGCCCGCAATGGGCCAACGAGCCCGCGATGGGCCAACGAGCCCGCGATGGGCTAGCAGGCCCGCTCTCCTTCCTGTTCTTCCCACCGCCAACCGCTGCAATGCTGAGGGTGGCGAGAACACAACACATACAGCGCATACAGCGCATACAGCGGCACCAGCGGCACCAGCGGCGCACGTTTGTCACCGAGCTGGTGCACTCGTCGGCGGAGCTGGTGCAGAGTCTCCACGCCTCCAGCCATCTGCCGTGGTGGGCCTTCATTCCGCTCTTCACGTTTGGCGCGCGGTCGGTGACCACGCTGCCGATCGCGGTATCGCAGAGGCTCCGGCTGCGCAGGCAGAACTCGCTGAGGCCGCTGGTGTCGGCGATGACGCCGATTTTCCGCACGAAGCTCGCCGCGAAGGCCCAGCAGCACCAGCAGCAGCAGCTACGGGCGTCCACAGACCCGCTGGACGCGCTCAAGGAGACGCTGACGTACGAGAAAATCGTGGTTCTCGCGGCCAAGGAGACCCGCAAGCGCCAGAAGACGCTGTTCCGGGAGCACGGGTGCCAGATGTGGAAGTCCACGCTGCTCCCAGCGGTGCAGATCCCGGTCTGGCTCTCGCTGAGCTTCACGTTCCGCTCGCTGACGGGCTGGCAGGGCTGGAACCGCAGCGATAGACCGCTGGACCCGACGCTGTCGACCGAGGGGTTCGGCTGGGTCTCGGACCTCACGTACGCCGATCCGTACGTGCTGCTGCCCGTGGCGCTCGAGGCGCTCGCGCTGATCAACATCGAGTGGAACAACAGGACGCTCAGCACCATGAGGCTGACGTCGCGCGGACGCGGGTCCAGCAGACCGACGGTGTTCGACGCCATGATCAACACCTCGCGCATCGGAGTGGTGTTTCTGATGGTGATTGCGTCCCAGGCGCCCGCTGCGCTGTCGCTGTACTGGCTCAGCTCCAACGCCTTCTCGCTGCTGCAGAACGTGCTGCTCGACAGACTGCTGCCTCTGAACTACTCGCCCTACACCAACCACGCAAGGAGGAAGCCCTCACAAACGGCACTGCCGCTCGTTCCTGTTAAATAGCTACTTCGTCTACCCGAGCATGCTTCTCTTTCTGCCCCGGAGCCTCACGTCTTGCAGTCTTTTGTAGGTCTCTGCGTGCTGCTTCACGCCCGCCTTGCCCGCGAGCGTGCTGTGTGCGTCCATGTAGCCCTCGAGCAGGTACGCGGTGTACTCCTTGGCGTACACGGAGTGCGTGCTCGTGAGCGCCCGCTCCAGCACGTACAGATCCACGGCCCTGTCCTCCGCCAGCACGGAGTATGAGCTCAGTCCAAAGTCGATCAGCGTCGGCCGCTCCACCTCCGTCTCTCGCGAAGCACACAGCATGATGTTGGAGGAGGTCAGGTCTCCGTGGACAATGCCCTCCATGTGCAGTCTCGCGATGGCGCCTCCCACATCGCGCATGATCCGCTGCACGGTTGCCCCGGTGGCGAAGTCTCCGCCCTGCTCCTCCTGTCTCTGCTCGAGCAGCCACAGCCAGTTCTTCAGCGAGCTGACCGTGTTGTTGGGCAGCGTGAAGCCCACAAACGACATCCAGATGATGCCGTTGGTGGCGTCCAGCGCAATCAGCCGCGGAGCGTCGAGCCCGAGCACCAGCAGCTTCTGCAGCAGCTTGGCCTCGGACGCAGTGCGGGACCTGGTGATGTGCGAGTCGAGCTGTGGGTGGCGGTACGGCTTGGGCGGCCTGTACTTGACCACAAACGTGCCGCTGTGCGCCGAGTACGGATGCGTGGGTGTCGTGAACACTATTGCCTCGGCCCCCTGCGAAACCACCTCCAGCGGGATCCCGCTGAGGTGTCTCTGGGCCACTGCTATCAACTCCGCGCTCATGTTGCCAAACACTAGCCAGAAGACAGCCCGGTGGCGGGCCAACAGGCCTTTGGGAGGGCTTGGGGGCTTTCCCAAAATTTGGGCGGCTGTCCACTACCCTCTGTTTCGGTTACATACGGTGATATTTCAGATTGAATTTCACGTACAACTGGTGGTATTCCAGATTACGGGTTCTTATATCCTACTTGGAGCCGGTTCCGTACCTGGCTCTCCACTCGTCCACCTTCTTCTCGTCGATGCGCTTGAACAGGTACTCGGCCTTTCCGATGCAGTGGCCGCCCTTGATCCAGAGCCCAAACTCGTCGGGGATGCGCAGAGCAGGCGCGTTCAGCTGGCGCTCAATGGCAGCGGTGGTGGACGGCATGTAGGGGGAGATGACGGCCGAAACCAGGTAGATCAGGTTGAGGCCGATCGCGACAACAGCGTCGGACTTCTCGGGAGAGTCGTTGTACAGCGAGTTGTCGAGCTTGTTCTCCTGCAGGAACTGGTTTCCGCGCGAGGAGATGGCCATGGCGATCTCGAGACCCTTTCTGAGATGCGCGTCCTCCATCTCGGCCACGTACGACTTGAGCAGCGCGTTGACGTCCGCGACCGTCTGCTCGTAGTTGGGACAATTGGCTGGGTCGTACTCTGGAACAACTCCGTTGTACTTGGCAACGACAAACTTGACCAGTCTGTTGACAAAGTTGCCGAGGTTGGCCAGCAGTTCGTTGTTGTTCTTTCCGACAAACTCGGCCCACGAGAACTGCGAGTCCGAGGTCTCTGGTCTGACAGAGGCAAGGTAGTATCTCCACACGGATGGAGGGATGCCTGTCTGCTGGGCGTTGTCTCCAAACACACCGATGTTACGGGACTTGGAGAACTTGCCACCCTCGTACTGGAGGTACTCTGTGGTGCTGAGGTGGTGCAGCATGGTCCACTTCTCCTTCGTACCGAGCTCGGACGATGGGAACACAACGGTGTGGAACGGAACGTTGTCCTTACCCATGAACTGGTACAGCTTGACGTTCTCTGGAGCTCTCCACCACTGTTCCCACTCGTCGGTGTAGTTGGCAGTGATGGATATGTATCCGATACACGCGTCAAACCACACGTACAACACCTTGTCCTCGAAACCCTTCAGCGGAACGGGAGTACCCCACACGAGGTCTCTGGTGATGGCACGTGGGAGCAGACCTTCCTTGAGCCACGAGTAGGTGATGGTCTTGGCGTTCTTGGACCAGCGGCCCTTCTCGCAGGCCTGGTCGACCCACTTGGTCAGCTCGGGCTGCAGCTTGTCCAGCGACAGGAAGATGTGTTTGGAATCGCGTGGCTCGGGAGTCTCACCGTCGAGCTTACAGTGTGGGTTGATCAGCTCGAATGGGTTGAGCAGGTTGCCGCACTTGTCGCACTGGTCACCTCTGGCATCGTCGTAGCCACAGCGTGGACACTCACCCTCGACGTATCTGTCTGCAAGGAACCCCTTGTGTTTGTTGCAGTACAGCTGGTGCATGACCTGCTCTTCCAGATATCCGTTCTCGTGCAGCTTCATGAAGATATGCTGTGCGATCTGTGTCTGTTTGTCGGTGGTTGTTCTGCCAAAGTGGTCGAATCCAATCTCAAACCACTCGTAGATGCCAGAGTGGAGATGGTAGTATTTTGTGCACAGCTCCATGGGCGACACCTTCTCCTCCAGAGCCTTGGTCTCGGTGGCGGTACCGTACTCGTCGGTACCACCGATAAACAGGGTGTTGTAGTTACGCGCCTTGGCGTATCTGGAGAAGATGTCGGCACTGAGCACAGAACCCACAATGTTGCCCAGGTGAGGCACGTTGTTGACGTATGGCAGAGCAGACGTGATGAGCACGTTGCGCTCGTCGGCCTTGGGCAGGATGGGGCCCTCCTGCTTCTTCACAAACACATCCTGGACGATGTTCTGGACCCCGGTATTGGTGGCCTTGGGACGCTCGAGCTTGGTAACGGCAAGCGTGGCCTGAACGGCAGTCTCGGCGGCACTGGCAAACTTGCTGAACCACGCGAGCAGCGGTGAGTCGCCAGACTCGTTTCTCAGGAGCGGGTAGAGAGAGGAGAACGTGAGTATCTGCTCGACGCTCTTGGTGTCCACCGAGTCGAAGGGTTTCACCTCTGTGTCCAGTTTGCCCTTGGAGAGAGCCTTGTGCAGGACAGTCTTCTCGAAGGCGACAGCCGCAGACTCGGCAAAGTCGCCTGCGAGGTACTGCACAACGGCATTGGGCTCAATCAGGGTCAGGCCGGTGCCGTTCAGAAGGTAGGGCTTGGCCTTGTCAGCATCGGTGGTGATCTTGGTGCCTGGCGAATACGCAGCCACCGCGAGGCTCAGCTTGAGGTTTGTGGCAAACGCAACAGGAGACGAGCCCTTAGCGTAAACTAGCTCCAGACTCATGTTTGTATGTTGGTTGGGGGGTAAAGAGAGAGGAACAAGGAGGGCGAATCGTCCAATTTCCTGCGGTGACTCTTGGGGCAGGGCGGCGCACGACTTTGCACCACTTTTCATGTGTACTACGATATGCACAAAAGCGGGAGGGATATACACAGGGCTGGCCGAGATACACAGGGCTGGCCGAGATACACAGAGGCGGCTGAGATACACAGAGGCGACTGCGAAGTCTTGGTAGAAGTAGTCATCGAAATGGTCGTAGAATTGCTCACACATGTTATTCGTCACTGGAGTTTGGCGCGCGCCAGCAGAGCCTCCAGGTCGTTGGGATCTGGCTCTGCGGTCTCTTCAGCCTTTCCTGGTTCCTTTGACACAGGCCTCGTAGGCGACATCATGTGTGACTTGCCACCGAGATACCCGGGAGCCACCCTGCTTATCGTCTTTCGCTCCCAGTCGCCGTACAGACTCTGCTTGTCACGGACGGCCGCCAGCGACGAGAGTATCTGTTTCCCCGCGAGCACCACCCCTTCCAGGTCCGCAATGGTCTCGTCCAGCGGGACGACAGAGAGCTCGGTGGGCAGCCTGGTCAGCTGGACGCTCACAGGCTCGGGTTTGCGCAGTTCTCCTGGCTTGGCCACGAGCGGGATCTGGGCGAGAAGTGGGTCTGGTACGGTTAGCTTCCTGTCAATCCAACCAGCAAACACGGTATACTCACTTCGCATGCTGTGATGTATCGATGGGCACCTCAGATGGGCGTTTGGGTCTGCTCAGCGTACAGCGGTTGGGCCTGTTACGGTGGGTGGCGGGAAGAAGCCACAGCGGCGGATCTCGCGATGGGCTTTTGGCCGACCCCATGTTGTGCACTGCTCTTTACAACACCGCCGGCGTTCACCAGACTGGTCTACTGCTGGTATATCCGACTGATGTTGCCGGTATACACAACTGACCGGTGTGACGGATATCCGGGATATTCCAGAATTCCCAGCTTTTGTAGAATCGGGTAATTCAAATGTACAAACCGGCAGAGGCGGCGTTCTTGACACGCACCTCGTTCTTCAGGGACTTGAGGAACTGCGGATCCAGGTTGCCCAGATACGAGTCCAGAAGATACCCCACGTCGACCAACAGCTCCAAGTCGCACTTCTCCAGGTTGAGGTGGATCGCGCCCTCGCAGTTGACCACCAGCACCTTGACGCTCTTGCCGCGCGCTTTGGCACGCGACGCAACGCTGGCCACAGGCCCGGTCACAAAGTGCGGTGGCGCCAGACGCTCCAGCTGCGCGAGCACAGACTCCTCTTCCGCCTCAGACGACAGCAGCTTCACGGTGTTGAGGCCGAGCTCCGAGGTGCCGACGCCCAGCAGCGTGCCAAACGAGATGCGCGAGGCGATCTGGTCGGCCACGAGGTGGTACACCTGGCCGTTCTTGAAGTTGGGGATGCTGACGACGGCAAACTGGGCGTTGGCATACACAGGGATGTCCACGGGCGCGGTGAGCTCGGCAGAGCTGAGGCGGTTGACGTACAGCTGTTCGTCCTCGTCAAACTCCGGGGCGTCCTCCTCCTCCCTGGGCGCAGCCGGCGCAGCCGGCGCCACCGTTATCGACCCAACGCGGGGCACGCCGGTCCGCAGGCACTCAGCGATGAGCGAGGTCGCCTGACCGGTCACCACAAGCGTGGCCGTCTTGATCTCGGGACAGCTCACCACCGGCAGCTCGGGCACGGGCGTGTCGAGCGGGTCCTCCTCGTCCCCGGTGTCTGTTATTATATGCCTTGGCGCAGGCAGCTCGGTCCACGGTTTTATCTGTGTGTGTTAGCATCGATCGGCGCGCTGGATGGTCCGTACGTACCAGCATTGGTGGTGTGGTGGAGTGGGTGGCGAGAGGAGAGGTGTCCATCCAAAAGATGGTCATCGGGCCTCCAACTCTCGCGTTCTTTTCTGCCCATTCCACCCATCAAACCATGTCGCAGCTGGAAGACCTGTCGCTCGCGCTGAACAAGCTGCAGAACGATCTGCAGGACACCGTTGCCAACAGACAGAGGCTCGAGACGCAGTACCAGGAGAACAAGATCGTCAAGCAGGAGTTCGACAAACTGGACGACGACGCCAAGATCTACAAGCTGATCGGGCCGGTTCTGCTGCCGCAGGACAACAGCGAGGCCAACATGAACGTGGACAAGAGGCTGGAATTTATACAGGATGAAATGTACGTATTGGTGTGCTACTGGTTGGAGGGCGACGTACTAACGAAGAACGCGCAGAAAGAGATGCGAGACAAAGATACAGAACATCCAGAAGGACATCCAGATCAAGTCGGTCGAGCTCAGTGCGCTGAGAGGCGCCTAGCCCCGCACCAGCTGGCTCTTGAGCAGATTGACAAAGCTCATCAGTGTAAATACGCCCCACTCCTCAACGTCATTGTATGCGGTGCCTGCCCTGTCCACCATGTCCAACTTGTAGCTTGCGAACTCCAGCGTGTCCCGGAAGCCCGCGCTCTTGTCGCTGACCTGGAACACCTCAGACTCGGCGTACGCCATCGCCACGCTCAGGCGCTTGGAGTACCACTTCAGGTCGTTCGACGCGTCGCCGGCAAACCACGTCAGATCGTCGGCCAGCCGCAGCAGCTCCTCCACAGAGCTGGTGACGTTTCCAGGAAGCACCATGTGCGCGAGGGCCTGGTGGTAGTGGGGTACCACGTCCCTGTTCTGGAGCAGTCTCCAGTGCACCAGCTTCTCGAGCCGGGCGTACTCGGTGGCACCGGCCACCTCCACGGCCTCCAGCCCAGCACGCTGTGTCTGCAGGTGGTGCAGCACCAGCGCCATCACCGGGCCCGTGCCAAAGTTGAAGGAGGACCGTATTCCCGGCGACAGCTGCAGTTCCTGTATCGCTGTGTCTACCGACTGCTCGGAGAACCCCGTTGCGGGGACGTGTTTCAGCGCCGCAGACAGAACTTTCGCCTGGATGGAGTCTGCGAGCACTGCCGGGTTGACATGCGCCGACGAGTGGTATAGCCTGCGGAACATCTGGCTTGTGTTTGCTCTGCCCAACACCCCAGCGCTTGCTCCTTAGACGGCCCGTCTCGAAGTCAGGCGACTCGTCGCGTGCACCAACCAAACAGCATTTGGGCGTGTACCACCCAAGACCATATCTGCGTGCACAGCCCAATCTGGTTTAGCAAACGCACGGCCGCCCGGCACATCGGACGGAAAGAGCCGCAATTGGCTCTGCGACTGGACACCCACCGCAAAAGGAGGGGTATTCAGCTTATGGCGCTGGCGATAGCGGCAGCGGTGCGTCCGTGTGTATGCAGACACGTAGCCATATATATGTAACCATACATATGTTGTATATGAATATTTCTCTATCCAATGCGCAGGAGTGTTGGTCTCAGCCAGGGAAACGGCTGCTCAATACGGCAAAGAGATCCCACCAGTCGGAATGAAATTTCCAGCGACTTCCGTGGTGCGGAAACGGGGCCAACGCGGAGCCCGATTTGATAGGCTATTTTAGTTTAGGTTGCCACCTTATATATTGCTTCGATTGCTTTTCTTCTTTTTCTTCTTCTTCTTCTCTTCTAGCATCCATCAAACAAGCGAATATTTATAATGTCTACTGAAGGTCAGATCATCAAGTGCAAGGCTGCCGTTGCCTGGGAGAAGGGAAAGGATCTCTCCATCGAGGAGATTGAGGTTCTTCCCCCAAGAGCCCACGAGGTGAGAGTCAAGGTGGACTTCACCGGTGTGTGCCACACCGACGCCTACACGCTGTCCGGCCAGGACCCAGAGGGAGAGTTCCCCGTTGTGTTTGGCCACGAGGGTGCCGGTATCGTTGAGTCTGTCGGCGAGGGCGTCACCAACGTGAAGGTTGGCGACTCGGTCATTCTGCTGTACACCCCAGAGTGCAAGGAGTGCAAGTTCTGCAAGTCTGGCAAGACCAACCTGTGTGGCAAGATCAGAGCCACCCAGGGTAAGGGCCTGATGCCCGACGGAACCACCCGTTTCAGATGCAAGGGCAAGGACCTGCTCCACTACATGGGCTGCTCCTCGTTCTCCCAGTACACCGTGGTTGCCGACATCTCGCTCGTGGCGGTGGACCCAACCGCCCCCAAGGACAGAACCTGTCTGCTGGGTTGTGGTATCACCACCGGCTACGGTGCTGCCGTCAACACCGCCAAGATCACCCCAGGCGACAACATCGCCATCTTTGGCGCTGGCTGCATCGGTCTCTCTGTCATCCAGGGAGCCGTGGCCAAGAAGGCCGGCAAGATCATCGTTGTCGACATCAACGACAACAAGAAGGAGAAGTCGCTCGAGTTTGGCGCCACGGACTTCATCAACCCAACCAAGCTGCCCGAGGGACAGACCATCGTGGACAAGCTGATCGAGGAGACCGACGGTGGCTGCGACTTCACATTTGACTGTACCGGAAACGTCCAGGTGATGAGAAACGCGCTCGAGGCCTGCCACAAGGGCTGGGGTGAGTCCATCATCATCGGTGTTGCCGCCGCCGGCAAGGAGATCTCCACCAGACCATTCCAGCTCGTCACAGGCAGAGTCTGGAGAGGTTGCGCCTTTGGTGGCATCAAGGGCCGCACCCAGATGCCAGATCTCGTCCAGGACTACAAGGACGGCAAGATCAAGGTGGACGAGTTCATCACCCACCGCCACCCTCTCGACGACATCAACAAGGCCTTCCACGACATGCACGCCGGTGACTGTATCAGAGCCGTCATCAACATGGATTAAATAGTATAAAACGCAAAAATATTCTGCTGAAAAGTCTCTGTTGTAATCCGCGGTTTGGGCGGTGCACTCCCACCCAAGGCCCGGCAAGTGAAAAATTGTCAACAACCCGCCGAGCGCTTCTTCTCGCCGTTCCTCGTTAGCAGCGTATATGGCGATCCCGCACATGCTATAGTACTCACATCCACGAAGCAAAACCACCCACAAGCAAGAAAAAACATGTCCGTATCGTCTGTTTCGTCGCTTGGCACGCCCGTGCCGCCAGCTTCCCCGACACCGGATGTGTACCTGGTGATACACATCTCCACGACCGCCGACGACCAGGGCATATACATCACCCGCGACAACTCCGAGATCATCGAGGTTGCGTGGGCCGTCGTGGAGTCCGCTTCGCTGGCCGAGATCACGAGGGACTCGGTGTTTGTCAAACCACTCAACACCCCCATCACTCCGCTGTGCACGGCCGCCACGTCGCTGACATGGGACCAGGTGAAGAACGCCGGTTCGCTCAAGGAGGCCATCGAGCAGCTCGACCGGTGTGTCCAGGACAAGATCGTCGCCGACAACAAGAGCTTTGCATTCGTCACGTTCCAGTCGTGGGACCTCAGGATGAAGCTGACCAAAGAGGCCCGCGAGCGCTCCATCATGCTGCCTGCGTACCTGGAGCTGTCGCGCCACTTCGACCTCCGCAGAGAGTTCATGAAGCTCGAGGAGATTCTGCACCCGGAGCAGCACACGTCCTACTCTGCCAGGCTCAACCAGCTGACGCTGAACTCGGTGTGCACGAGCTTGGAGCTCGACGTTTCCCAGATCGAGCCCGTTTCCGGCGCGAAACCTTTCAACCTGTCGATGCCCAAGCGTGCAGCGGATGAGATCTCGCTGATGCAGCTGGTCATCAGGGACCTCGTGAAGAAGGCTCCCGTGCAGTCGCAGATTCTGACGAAACCGCACGACATGCGTCTGGACCTCACCCAGTTCCTGACGGAGAAGTCCAAGGTGCTGTACATGACCAACCTGCCGCTGGACACCACCCAGAGTGAGCTGGAGTCCTGGTTCACCCAGTTTGGCGGACGCCCAATCGCGTTCTGGACCATGAGGGCCGCAGACCGCGCTGGCAACTCGTCGCCCATCAAGCCAACTAGCTCTGGATTTGCCGTGTTTGCCACACACGACGAGGCCATCGACTCGCTGGCCATGAACGGACGCATGCTGAACGACAAGATCATCGAGGTGCAGCCTTCCTCTGTGGTGGTTCTGGACAAGGCCCAGGACATCCTCACGCCGTTCCCCTCGTCGAAGAACAGACCCAGACCGGGCGACTGGACGTGTCCCTCGTGCGGATTCTCGAACTTCCAGCGCAGAACGGCGTGTTTCAGATGCTCTTTCCCAGCAGCCTCTGCCGCAGCCATCCAGGAGTCGATGTACACCGGGTCTTCCAACTCGTCCAACAACAGCCAGATCCCGCTGCCTTACCAGATTGGCACCTCTCAGCAGAACCAGTCCTTGCCCAACCTGGCCAACATGTACAGCTCCCGCAGTACCCCACAGACCCAGCAGACCCAGCAGCAGCAGCAGCAGCAGCAGCAGCAGCAGCAGCAGCCACAACAACAGCAAACACAGCCGCAGCCACAGCCGCAGCAGCAGTCCAACGGGTCCTCCAACGTGCCGTTCCGTGCGGGAGACTGGAAATGCATCAACGAGAACTGCGCATACCACAACTTTGCCAAGAACATCAGCTGTCTCAAGTGCGGAGCCCCCCGCGTCAACTCGACCAACAACCTGCACCAGCCGCAGCCCAACCACGACTACTACGTGCACCACCAGTCCAACTACGTCCAGCGTGCCAATTCTGCGCAGGGAAACGGAAGCAGACCGGGCTACTACCAGCACATGCTCAACAACGGAAGCATGTACCAGCAGCAGCACGGATCAACGGGACACTTGCATTACGGCAACAACAGCAACTCCAACAGTTATCACACACCACCACCCATGCAGCAGTACGGAGAGGTCATGTCTCCTGCAGTGGAAGATCTGAAACACCTCGCCAGCAGACTGGGCGGCCTGAACCTCAACACACTCACTTGATTCTACTTTCATTTCTTTACCATCATTTCTCTTTCGTCGGTTTTGTTCTAGCGTCTTTATAACTTTGGATACGGAGGGGTGTTTAATACAAAAAACTATAAAAGTTTCACTCGAGCAATCGCGTGCGGCTGAACGATTGAGTGGTGCACTCCCCTGGCAGCCCATTGTTTGTTGTTTCGCCTCCTGAAGACGTGTTGTTTCGCCATCGAAGACAAGGAGAAATGTCTGACGATAATCCGCTCGACCCGCGGTACCAGCCGCAGACGGTGTTCAGGGCCCAGCTCTACTTCTGCACCGTTCTGGGGGTTCTGATCTTCTCCGTGTTCTGTCTGGTGAGATACAGGTTTCCTGTGGTGTACGGCATCCGGTCATTCAGAAACAAGAAGATACGGCCGCTTCCCGACGACTTCTTTGGCTGGATACGCGTGCTGTACCTGATATCCGACGAGGAGGTGCTGCAGCTTGCTGGCCTGGACTCGTATGTGTTTCTGCGCTTCTTCAAGATGTGCATCACGATTCTCGCCACACTGGCGCTTTTCGCGCTTGGGTTTCTGAGTCCCGTTCGGTACCTGCTGACCGGGGACTTCGACAAAGACGAACCGCCAACGTCCCTCGCAGAGCCCACCAAGAAGAAGGAAGACCCGTTTGCGTATCTGTTGGTGTGCACGATATTCACGTACCTGTTCACGGCGTTTGTGTACTTCTTTCTCTTCAGAGAGACCGCCAAAGTCATACGCACGCGACAGAGGTATCTTGGGAACCAGAAGGCTCTCACGGACAGGACCATCCTGATCTCAAGTATACCGGACCGTCTCAACAACGAAAGTGCCCTGCGGAGCCACGTGGAGACTCTGGGAATAGGCACCGTGGAAAAAGTGACGATTGTGCGCAACTACTCTGAGCTGGAGGCTGCTTTCGAGGAGAGAGCAGAGATAGTACGCAAGCTCGAAGTTGGGTACAGTCAGTACTACGGTCTCGACATAAAAATCCTTCACAAGGACGACGTTCCCTCCACCACACTCAGGACACACGTGCTGCAGGATGTATCGCCAACCGATCTGGTGTACTCGACCGGGATGGAGAGTCTGGTAGGTGGAGGCACACCGGTGCTGAAGGCACTGGACAGCAAGAACAGACCAAAGAAGCGCCCAACCGAGAGACTGGGTGGTTGGTTCAGTGCAAAAGTGGATGTTCTTGACCACTACGCCAGGAAACTGCTCCAGATAGACGAGAGGATAGCGCAGCTGAAGGAGAGAGATGACTTTGAGCCCATCAACAACGCGTTCATCACCCTGGATTCTGTGTCTGATGCGCAGATGGCAGCGCAGGCGGTGTTGTCTCCGAACGTGTTTCAGCTGATCACACGTCTGGCGCCTGCTCCAGGAGACGTCAATTGGAAGCACTTCATGTTGAGTGCAAGAGAGAAGTTCATAAGGACAAATGCCGTGGAGTTTACCTGTGTTGTCTTTTCTGCGCTGCTCATCATTCCCATCAAGTACATAACCCCACTCTTGAACGTGGAGAGTATCAGGAAGATGTGGCCCGACTTCGGAAACTACCTCATCAAACATCAGATTCTGAGAACTCTTGTGACCGGTTTGCTGCCCACCTATCTTTTCACGCTGATCAACGTTGTGTTGCCATACATCATATCCTTTCTATCCGAGCTTCAAGGACTCGTGTCAAAGGGAGATGTCGAACTTGGAGTGATACGAAAGAACTTTCTCTATATCTTCTTCAACTTGTTCCTGGTGTTCACGCTGTTCGGTACTTTGGCAAGTTACAAGGCTTTGCTGAGCGACACCACCAAGATCGCGCCTGTGCTGGCCACCTCCATCAAGAGCCTGTCGCTGTTCTACGTCGACTTGATCCTTTTGCAAGGTCTCACGATGTTCCCCTTCAAGCTTCTACAGGTGGGCGATATCTTCCTTGTGTTTTGGCAGTATGTTATGTGCTCCAAGTGGCAGACTCCCAGAGACTACAGAGACCTTTTCTACAAACCCGCGATCTTTGAGGTGGGTCTCATTCTGCCGCAGCACATTCTCATCTTCATCATCACGCTCATCTACTCTGTGATATCCACCAAGATCGTGACCTCTGGGCTGGTGTACTTCATCCTGGGATTCTACACCTACAAGTACCAGCTGGTGTACTCGATGGTTCACATCCGCCACTCTACGGGTAAGGCGTGGCCCATAATCTTCAAAAGAGTCTGTCTCGGAGTGGTGTTCTTCCACCTCACGACTCTTGGAACATTGGCACTCGAGAGGGAGTACATTCTTGCCTTTCTCATCGTGCTGCTTCTCCCCACCACGATCATGGCGCTCGTTTTCTTTGACAGAAACTACACTCCTCTTCTGAACTACATTGCTCTGGATGCGATCAAGACATCCGGCGAGTCCGTGGAGTCACAGGAGGATTTCTACGACGAGTCTGCAGTTGAAGACTCTGTTGTTTTCCGAACCCCCACTCCAGAGTCGTTATCGCTGAACGAGAGAGAACCTCTGCTGGAGAGACAACTCCGCAAGCGCCGCAGCACCATCGACGAGGAACGGGAAGAGTTTCAGACGTATACTCACCCTTGTCTCGCAGATGAGATGGATGGTCCCTGGATTGGCTTCATCGGCGACTTCATAGACACCATCCACTACTACGCAGTGGTGAACTCAGAGAGCTCAGCGCAAGATCTTGATACGTCAAACGAGATAACGTCTGTTATCGTTCGCAAAAAATCCACATCTGTGGAATACGATTGATATGTGTATATACCCTTATAACATGACAACACCAACACCGCTTCTATCCACGGTATCTGCCTCCTTTGTGGTTGGATCAATACCTCCTTTCACGGGGAAGGCCTTGTAGTTGAAGAGGTAAAAGTTCAAAAAGCCATCACCACCACCGAACTTCAGATCCTGTAGGAACAGGGCATTGTCCTGCGACGACACCGCGTTGAAAACATCGATTCCAAGGTTCTTGCACACGACAAGACAATCTCCAATGAGAAGCTTGAGTCTGTCTGCAAGCAGCTTTGCCGCCGTTGTGTCTGTTCTTGGACTGTCCAGCCCTGCCGAAGAGGCATAGTAGAACAGATACGACACACCGAGCTGGTCATGAGACGCATTGTTCAGAACAGAGAATGGCAGCATGTAGAACGAGACAAAGTCTGTGATCTCGCCCTCCTGCTCAACAACGTAGCAGTGCACAACTTTCTCAGAGTCTGTTTCGTGTGGATCGATGAGGATGTGTGCAAACTCCTCCTCTGTGAAGTGCTGTGTCAGATCGAATCTATCGTTGTACTTGTCAAACAACACCTTCATCTGCGGGATATCTTCCTTGGTGGCTCTTCTCCAGCCGCGGGTCTTTGTCTCTTTGCTGATGGCGTATTTCGCCACCATCTGAGCGCGGGTCTTACCCTGCGGCAGAACACTGAAGCCAACATCGCAGAGAGTAGGCCAGTTCAGTGGACGGTGGTAGTATCTGCACGTGGTGACTGGAGATGGCAGGACCTTCCCCACCGTGTATAGAGCCTGCCAGATGTTCTGCTTGTTGACCCTTCTGGTGATCTCCTTGATGAGAACAGGCGCAAGACGTTTGGCACGCAGTTTCTTGTGTATGCACAGGAAGTTGATCTCCACGGACTTGATCTCCTTGGATCTGACGGAAAGAGTGGCTGGAACCGCAGAGATGAAGGCAACAAGTTTGCCCGAAGACTTGACGCGGACACCAACGTGCCAGTCCTGGCGCCATCCCGGTGGCTTCAGAGCCCAGTCGAAAAACTCGGCAGAGTATGCGAACCTGAACGTGGCATCCTGGTCCTCGACGTAGTGGCCGTACAGCAGCTCGTACACCTGTTTTGTCTCCTCTGCACTCGTGAGGTCCATGGTGACCCATTCAAAGTCCTCCAGCAGCGGCAGTGGCTGGTCTGGGATGTCGTCCGGCGTCTTGGTATCGTTGATGGGACCTTCGCTGACGATCTTCTCGTCCAGACGCGCAACCGGCTGCGTCTTCCAGAACTTGTAGTCGGCCATCTGTTTCTGCTCCGGCTCACTGAGACTCTGGCCCAAGGCGAGTCTGCGCAGCAGTTCCTCAATGGAACTGGGCACAGACTTCTTCTCTTCCTTCTTTTCTTCGCCCATTGCTTCGTTTCTCCCGAGACCCGGGGAAGAACGAGGGGAAAGCCCTCCACGTCAATGGACGACGGGAAGCTCCTGGATCGTGTCCCAACCGCTAAGTTTTCCCAAAAAAAAAAATTTCAAAATTTTTTTAGTTTTCTTTTTGGAGAAACCTTTTCTTCTTCAACGAGGAACTTTGGATTGCACATAGAACAGAAGCATGATTTCCGCGACAGCATGGGTTCCAAGGGGCTTCCCCAGTGAGTTCCCCGAGAAGTACGAGCTCAACGACGAGGAGATGGAGAGAATCGAGTCCATGGCCAAGCTGCATCTGGGAGAGGCCAAGGCCGATCTCCAAGAGGCCGAGGAGGACGAGGACACACCTGCCAGGAGCCTCAAGAGCCAGCTCGAGGAGGATGATGACCTGAAAGAGTACGATCTCGACCACTACGACGACGAAGAGGACGTGGAGATCGATCCGGAGTCCGGAGAGCCGCTGAGCATGTTTCCCGGTCTCGCATCCAACAACAAGGCCAAGTACTTCACAGCCGAGGATGGCCAGGCATACGTGAGTCTCGACGACGGAGCTGCGGACGCTGACGAGGAGGCGGACGACGTGGACATCGGCGACGAAGACGAGGAGGAGAAGATGATGGAAAAGCAGGACCTCCAGGTGTATCCCACAGACAACATGATTCTGTCTGCCAAGACCGAGGATGACGTGTCGTACCTCGAGGTGTACGTATACGACGACGGTGCCGACGAAGGCGCCGAGGGTGTGGCCGAAGGGTTTGTGCGTGAGCCAAGTCTGTACGTGCACCACGATCTCATGCTCCCGGCCTTTCCCCTCTGTGTTGAGTGGGTGGACTTCAAGCCCATGGACACCAGCGACAACAACGTCGGGAACTTTGCGGCAATCGGCACGTTTGACCCAACTATCGAGATATGGAACCTCGACAGCATCGACAAGGCCTTCCCAGACGTGATACTGGGAGAGACACAGGACAAGCCCAAGAAGAGCAAGAAGAAGGGGAAGAAGCACATCACCACCCACCACACCGATGCGGTTCTGTCTCTTTCGCACAACAAGGTGTACCGCTCGGTGCTGGCGTCCACCTCTGCGGACTCCACCGTGAAGCTGTGGGATCTCAACCAGTGCGTTGCCGCCAAGTCCGTCGCCGACCTGCACTCGGGCAAGCACGTGTCCAGCTCCACGTGGGTGCCCAACGAGGGGTCTGTACTGCTCACCGGAGGCTACGACGGCTTCGCGTGTGTCTCGGACGTGCGCATCGAGAACGGTGTCAAGCGGTTTGGCGTCAGCGGCGAGGATGTCGAGACGGTCACCTGGAACCGCGGCTCCGAGTTCTTTGTCGGGACCGACCACGGAAACGTGTACTGTTTCGACGCCCGCGCAGAGAACAAGCCGCTGTGGACGCTCCACGCACACGACTCCGGCATCACCAGTCTACAGTCCAACCAGTTTGTGGACGGGATGCTGGTGACGAGCGCCATGGGCGACAAGCTGACCAAGCTGTGGAAGGTGGCCGGCAACAAGCCGTCGATGGTGCTAAGCCGCGACTTCAATGTCGGCAACGTTCTGACCACCAGCTTCGCCCCCGACCTCGAGGTTGCCGGAAACGTCGTCATCGGCGGCGCCACGGGCCAGGGCCTCACCATGTGGGACGCGTTCAGCAACTCCGGTGTGAGAGGCACCTTCAAGGAGGCGCTGGGCCAGCTGCAGCAGGACGCGGTCAAGGCCGCCGAGAACACAGGCAGAAGGTCCAGAATCGCGTACAAGTACAAGGGCAACAGCCAGGAACAGGTTGTTGTCGTTGGCCAGGACGACGACGAGGAGGAGGAAGACTGAGTTTCCCGTGTAACATAACGATTCATCTATGCTTGTTCAGCCGTAGCGGTAGGAAGAAGAGGAAGAGAAGGAGGAGCGGATCTCCAGTGTAATACGATCGGCCTGTCTTGTTGAGCCTGTCTTGTTGAGCCTGTCTTGTTGAGCCTGCCTTGTTGGCCTGTCTTGTTAAGCTGTCTTGTTAGCCTGTCTTGTTAGCCTGTCTTGTTAAGCTGTCTTGTTAGCCTGTCTTGTTACTGTGCGGTAGTGTGCGCCACCACACGCGTGCTGTGATCCCCCACAATCACCCTTCTTCTCTTGACGTTTGTGCCCACAAGACAAGCCAAAGTACCCCCAAATGACGAAAACGACACCGGCACGCAAGAACCCCAGGCCCTGCGATCACTGCAGACGCGCCAAACGCGCTTGCAGGAGAGAGGACGGCCACGAAAGCTGCACCAGCTGCGAAACGGCCGGCCGCGCGTGCGTTCTGCCACCTCTGCCTCCCACGGAGCCACCGCTGTTCACGGCTCCGCAGACGGCACAGGAAGTCACAACGGCACAGGAGGTCGCATCGACGGCCGTGGTGGTGGCTGCGAGACCATACGAGTTCTACGAGAGCGATCACTCGGCCCAGACGAGGGTGTACGAGGAGATGAGGGCCCAGCTGCAGCACATAAGAGACGAGCACGAGCAGACGAGAAACTGCTACGAGCAGCTGCGCAGAGAGTACGAGCTCAAGCGCGACGAGTTTGCGAGGCTGCGCAACGAGCAGGAGCTGAAGCGCAACGAGGCCGAGCACAGGATCCGCGAGCTGGAGAGCGCTATCGCCATTACCTGATCTGTGCACCGTTTATCTGAAATTGGCAGGTTTCAACGAGCACCGAGCGGTGTGCAACGGCGAATAACCGGTTTTCGGTGTGTTATTTTGCTGTTTTTTTGTGCTTCTGCCGGATCCCGCCATTGGGTCCCGCCTTGCTTTTTCTGTGCTTTTTTACCCTGGTGACCGAGATCTCTGGCCAATGGGAGCTACACCATTCGAAATCTACCCAAAACACATGCACAGATAGCGGTCTGTGCTCCACTCCACGTTTCCCCTGATCTGGGCTGTCCAGCTGCTAGCCAGCGTCCGTGGCCCAGCCTGTAGCACTTGTAGTAAGCAGTCACCTCCGTAGCCAGGCCGGTCGGCGGGCCGAAAAAAAAAATTTCACGAAAATCGCAAATTTCGCCCCCCCACTTTGATTGTTGATTGCAGCACTCCCATTGGCCAGCGATTACAACACTCATTGTGAAGGCCAAGTCCAAACAACCCCGGCAAAATTTTCAGAGTTCCTTTTTCTCTCTTTCTCTTTTTCTCTCTCTTCCAGCCTAGCTTTCAGCTTATTTATTCCATCTATTTTCTGCCAACTGCTGTGATCTGGTTCTTTCCCATCGCTGGTCCACCGCCTGTTGTTTATCTAGAGAATACCTGAAATCGCCCCCCTACGGAACACCATGGCCCCATCTGTCCAGGACTACGCAGCCGACGATGAGGTGAAGGTGTACTCCTACGACGAGGTGCCTGAGAACAAGTCGTGGGCCTCGGCTCTGCCCGTGGCCAAGGGCCTCTACAACCCGGAGTACGAGAAGGATGCGTGTGGTGTCGGCTTTGCCTGCCACATCAAGGGCCAGACCTCCCACAAGATTGTGTCTGATGCGCGCTACCTGCTCTGCAACATGACCCACCGCGGTGCGGTCGGCTCGGACGCCAGAGACGGTGACGGAGCGGGAGTCATGACCTCCATCCCGCACAGGTTCATGGTGCGCGAGTTTGAGTACCACTGCAAGGCCACGCTGCCCGAGCTGGGCCAGTACGCCGTGGGCAACCTGTTTTTCAAGAACGACGAGGCCGTGTTCCAGAAGAGCAAGTCCACCTTCGAGAGCATCGCCAAGTCGCTCGGCCTCAAGGTGCTCGGCTGGAGATCCGTGCCCCACGATTCGTCCATCCTCGGCCCGGCCGCTCTTTCGCGCGAGCCGCTGATCGTCCAGCCCGTTGTCGTTCTGGACGAGGCGCCGCTCGAGTGCTCCGAGGCCGACTTCGAGGCCAAGTACGCCAAGAGGTTCGAGAAGCAGCTGTTCATACTCAGAAAGCAGTCCACGCACACCATAGGCCTACACAACTGGTTCTACATCTGCTCCCTGTCCAACAAGAACATCGTCTACAAGGGCCAGCTTGTGCCTGCCCAGGTGTACACCTACTACCACGATCTCGTCAATGCCGACTACGAGGCTCACTTTGCACTGGTGCACTCGCGTTTCTCCACAAACACCTTCCCCTCGTGGGACAGAGCACAGCCACTCCGGTGGGCTGCCCACAACGGTGAGATCAACACCCTGAGAGGTAACAAGAACTGGATGCGCGCTAGAGAAGGTGTCATGGCCTCGGATCTGTTTGGAGACGAGCTGGACAAGCTCTACCCCATCATCGAGGAAGGTGGCTCCGACTCGGCCGCCCTGGACAACGTCCTGGAGTTGCTGGTCATCAACGGCGTGTTGTCTCTTCCAGAGGCCATCATGCTGCTCGTTCCAGAGGCCTGGCAGACAAACCCGCTCATGGACCCGAAGAAGAGGGCCTTCTACGAGTGGGCTGCTTGTCTCATGGAGCCTTGGGACGGTCCCGCTCTCTTCACCTTTGCAGACGGTCGTTTCTGCGGTGCCAACCTCGACAGAAATGGTCTGAGACCATGTCGTTTCTACGTCACCGACGACGACCGCATGATCTGTGCCTCCGAGGTTGGTGTCATCCCCATCGAGCCAGAAAAGATTGTGCAGAAGGGAAGACTCCAGCCCGGTCGTATGCTCCTCGTTGACACCAAGGAGGGAAGAATCGTCGACGACCGCGAGCTCAAGAAGAACGTTGCCTCCAGATTCGACTTCAAGTCGTGGGTGTTGGCCAACATGATCACCATGCCCGACCTCTTCGCCAAGCTTGCCGCCAAGGGTCTTGACGAGTCCGAGCTCACCCCGGTCATTGACTCGAAGGCCATCACCGTCCAGACCGATCCCCGTCTTAAGGCCTTTGGCTACACCTTGGAGCAGATCACCCTGCTCCTCGTTCCAATGGGTTCCGACGGTAAGGAAGCCCTTGGTTCCATGGGTAACGACGGTCCTCTTGCCTGTCTTGCCGAGCAGCCTAAGCTTGTCTACGAGTACTTCCGCCAGCTGTTCGCCCAGGTCACCAACCCTCCCATCGATCCTATCAGAGAGGAGATCGTCATGTCTCTTGAGTGCTACATCGGTCCACAGGGTAACCTGCTGGAGATGAAGGCAGAGCAGTGTAACAGACTCCTCATGCCTTCTCCAGTGCTGTCCAACCAGGAGTTCAACGCCCTCACTCACATCCACGAGGTTTACCCCAAGTGGTCCACTGCCAACATCGACATCACTTTCTCAAAGAGTGAGGGTCTTGTCGGCTACACCGAGGCTGTTGAGAGAATCTGCCAGGAGGCCACCCAGGCCATCGTTGACAACCACCAGATCATCGTCCTTTCCGACCGTGCCACTGCTGTCGACCGTGTTCCTGTCTCTGCTCTCATTGCGTGCGGTGCTGTTCACCACCACCTCGTTCGCCAGAAGCAGCGTTCCAAGGTTGCCATCGTCATTGAGACCGCCGAGGCCAGAGAGGTTCACCACCTCTGCGTCTTGCTCGGCTACGGTGCTGATGCCATCAACCCATACCTTGCGCTCGAGACTCTGATCCGCATGAACTCCGAGGGTCTCATCCGTGAGAAGCTCTCCGACAAGCAGGTGATCGACAACTACAAGCACTCTGTTGACGGTGGTATCCTCAAGGTTATGTCCAAGATGGGTATTTCCACCCTTGCTTCTTACAAGGGTGCCCAGATCTTCGAGGCTCTTGGTGTTGACAACTCTGTCGTTGACCGTTGTTTTGCAGGTACCGCCTCCAGAATCAAGGGTGTTACCTTTGAGTACATTGCCCAGGATGCCTTCTCCCTCCACGAGCGTGGTTTCCCATCCCGCGAGACCATCAAACCTGTTGGTCTTGCCGAGTCTGGTGAGTACCACTGGAGAGACGGTGGTGAGATTCACATCAACGAGCCTTCTGCCATTGCAAACATCCAGGATGCTGTTCGTAACAAGAACGAGCGTGCCTATGAGGCTTACTCCAAGAAGGAGTACGAGGCTATCAAGAACTGTACTCTTAGAGGTCTTCTCGACTTTGACTTTGACAGCTCCACTCCAGTTCCTATCGACCAGGTTGAGCCATGGACCGAGATCGTTCGCCGTTTCGTCACCGGTGCCATGTCTTACGGATCTATTTCCATGGAGGCCCACTCTACTCTTGCCGTTGCCATGAACAGACTTGGTGGTAAGTCCAACACCGGTGAAGGTGGTGAAGATCCAGAGAGATCTGCCGTCAACGAGAACGGTGACACCATGAGATCCGCCATCAAGCAGATCGCCTCCGGTAGATTCGGTGTTACTTCGTACTACCTTTCCGATGCCGATGAGCTTCAGATCAAGATGGCTCAGGGTGCTAAGCCAGGTGAAGGTGGTGAGTTGCCAGGTCACAAGGTCTCTGGCGCCATTGCCAAGACCCGTCACTCTACCCAGGGTGTTGGTCTGATCTCTCCACCTCCACACCACGATATCTACTCCATTGAGGACCTGAAGCAGCTCATCTACGATCTCAAGTGCTCGAACCCTCGTGCTCGTGTTTCCGTCAAGCTCGTGTCTGAGGTTGGTGTCGGTATCATTGCATCTGGTGTTGCCAAGGCCAAGGCTGACCACATTCTCATCTCTGGACACGATGGTGGTACTGGTGCCTCCCGTTGGACTGGTATCAAGTACGCTGGTCTGCCATGGGAGTTGGGTCTTGCCGAGACTCACCAGACCCTTGTTCTGAACGACTTGCGTGGCCGTGTCATCGTCCAGACCGACGGTCAGCTCAGAACCGGTCGTGATGTTGCCATCGCCTGTCTTTTGGGTGCTGAAGAGTGGGGTTTCGCCACCACGCCTCTTATCGCCATGGGTTGTATCATGATGAAGAAGTGTCACACCAACGCTTGTCCCGTTGGCGTTGCCACTCAGGACCCTGAGTTGAGAAAGAAGTTCGAGGGTACTCCAGAGCACGTTATCAACTTCTTCTACTACCTCGCCAACGAGCTCAGACAGATCATGGCCAAACTTGGTTTCAGAACCATCGACGAGATGGTTGGTCGTGCCGAGAAGCTCAAGGTCAACGAGAACTTGCGTACCACCAAGAACGCCAACATCGACTTGTCTCCTATCCTCACTCCGGCTCACACCATCCGTCCAGGTGTTGCCACTCGTTGTGTCAAGAAGCAGGACCACAGACTCCACGTTCGCCTTGACAACAAGCTCATCGACGAGGCTGAGGTCACTCTCGACAAGGGTCTTCCAGTCACCATCGACGCTGAGATCATCAACACCGACCGTGCCTGTGGTACCACTCTCTCCTACCGTGTTTCGAAGAAGTTCGGTGAGGCTGGTCTTCCACACGACACTGTTCACGTTAACATCAAGGGTAACGCTGGTCAGTCTTTCGGTGCTTACCTGGCTCCTGGTATCACCCTTGAGCTTGAAGGTGACTCCAACGATTATGTCGGAAAGGGTCTTTCCGGTGGTCGTTTGATCGTCTACCCACCAAAGGACTCTCCATTCAAGGCTGAGGAGAACATCTTGATCGGAAACACCTGTCTTTACGGTGCCACTTCTGGTACTGCTTTCTTCCGTGGTGTTGCCGCTGAGAGATTCGCCGTCAGAAACTCGGGTGCCACTGCTGTCGTTGAAGGTACCGGTGACCACGGTTGTGAGTACATGACCGGTGGTCGCGTCGTTGTCCTTGGTTCTACCGGTAGAAACTTTGCTGCTGGTATGTCTGGTGGTATTGCTTACGTTCTGGACATTGCCCAGGAGTTCACTGACAAGGTCAACAGGGAGATGGTTGAGCTTACGTCTGTGTCTGATCCAAGTGAGATTGCCTTCTTGAGAGGGTTGATCGAGGACCACCGTCACTACACTGGCTCTGAGATGGCCGACCGTATCTTGAACAACTTCAACCACTTCTTGCAGAGATTTGTCAAGGTTCTCCCATACGAGTACAAGCGCGTTCTCGCTGAAGAGGCCAAGGCCAAGGAGGAGGCCAAGAAGAAGGAGGTGAACAGCTACCTGTCCTCCATCAGGGAGGATCCAGATGCTGACGTTACCAACGGAGAGGTTCTGCGCAAGAAGAGTGCACACAAGAAGGAGCCAAAGGTCTTGGATCTCGAGGACACTGTCTTGGACATCAAGGCCGAGGAGAAGAAGGCTGTCAAGCTTGACAAGGTTCGTGGCTTCATGAAGTACACTCGTCGCAACGAGAAGTACAGACCAGCCAAGTCCCGTGCCAAGGACTGGCAGGAACTCTCCTCCCGTCTGTCGAAGGAGGACCTCCACTACCAGACCGCCCGTTGTATGGACTGTGGTGTTCCCTTCTGTACCTCCGATACCGGTTGTCCTATCTCCAACGTGATTCCCAAGTGGAATGAGCTTGTGTTCAAGGACAAGTGGTACGATGCTCTCCAGAGACTCTTGATGACAAACAACTTCCCAGAGTTCACCTCCAAGATCTGTCCTGCTCCTTGCGAGGGTGCTTGTACTGTCAACCTTGCTGGTTTCGAGGCTGTTGGTATCAAGTCTGTCGAAGCTGGTATCATCGACTACGGTTTCCAGCAGGGCTGGATCGTTCCACAGATCCCAAGCACCAGAACTGGAAAGTCCATTGCCATCATCGGATCCGGTCCAGCCGGTCTTGCCGCTGCCGATCAGCTGAACAAGGCTGGCCACTCTGTCACTGTGTACGAGCGCAGTGACCGTCCAGGTGGACTTCTCATGTACGGTATTCCAAACATGAAGCTCGACAAGAAGATTGTCAAGCGTCGTACCGACCTCATGGAGCAGGAGGGTGTCAGATTTGTCACCAACACCACTGTCGGCGAGGACATCACCGTCGAGGAGCTCAGCTCTGCCAACGATGCTGTTGTGTTTGCCGTTGGCTCCACCATCCCAAGAGACCTCAAGATCCCTGGCCGCAGCCTGCAGAACATCGACTTTGCCATGACTCTGCTGAAGAGCAACACCCAGGCCCTGCTTGATGACCACCTCGAGGACATCAGACAGAAGATCGAGGGCAAGAACGTGGTGGTCATCGGTGGTGGAGACACCGGTAATGACTGTCTCGGGACTGCCACCAGACACGGAGCCAAGTCCGTCACCAACTTTGAGCTGCTGCCACACCCACCGGCTGCCAGAGGCAAGGACAACCCTTGGCCGCAGTGGCCCAGAATCTTCCGCGTGGACTACGGCCATGCAGAGGTCAAGGAGCACTATGGCAAGGACCCACGTGAATACTGCATCCTCTCCAAGGAGTTTGTCGGCGATGACGACGGAAACGTCAAGGGAATCAAGACCGTGCGTGTTGAGTGGAAGCGCTCCGACTCTGGAGCCTGGCAGATGGCCGAGGTTCCACACAGCGAGGAGTTCTTCCCCGCGGAGGTTGTGCTGCTGTCGATGGGTTTCGTCGGCCCCGAGGCCGAGAACCTCAGCGAGCGCAACAAGCGCGGCAACATCAACACCTTTGACCCCAACGGTTACAGAGTGGCGAGAGATGGGAACCTGTTCGCCGCCGGTGACTGCAGAAGGGGCCAGTCCCTTGTCGTTTGGGGTATCCAGGAGGGCAGGCAGTGTGCCCGCGAGGTTGACACCTTCCTCATGGGCACCTCGCGTCTTCCAGGAAACGGCTCCATCGAGAGAAGAGACTACAAGCTGTTGGAGGAGCTGGCCGCGAAGGCCTGAGCCGCTTATTTATCTATTTATTGAAATTGAATTATCACATTATTGTTTATTAGTATCTAAATAAAGCGTACACTGTTCAGTAAAGTAAAACAAACACAGAAAGAAGGAAGGAAGGCGGTCTCGTCAGTTGAACAACTTCTTGAGCTTCGACAGCAGCTTGTTGGTCTGCTTGGGCTCCGAGGACGCCGTCGGGTCCACGATGTTGCCGGCGCCACCGCGCCCGGTGTGGACCGGGGTGTCGGCCTTGATGTTGGGCGGGTTCTGGTAGTCCCTGGAGGCGATGGGCGAGATGTCGCCGCTCTTGACAAAGTTGCCGTAGCCGCCGCGGCCGGTGCTGAAGACGGGCTGCAGCGAGTTGGTCGTCTCGGGATCCGGCGACAGCGTGGGCGAGGGCACCTCCTTGGCAGACTTGAAGTTGCCGGCGCCACCGCGGCCCGTGGAGTACACCACGTTGCCCTCCTTGTCCTGCTTGAAGGCGCTCGACAGCTTGGACGTGTTGGAGAAGCTGGGCTCCAGCTCGTCCTTCTCGTGGGTGGCCTGGGCCATGTTGCCACGGCCCCCGCGGCCGGTTGAATACACGGGCGTCAGATTGTTTCCCATTGTTGTTGTTGGAGGAAAGAGAACAAGACAAAGACAAAGGCAGCCATTTTTGCCCCTTATTTATAAGACGGTTTGGTCCCCGCACGCTCATCGCTGTCACGCGCCGTGACCATCTGAAAAATTTTCTTCACCCAAAGCCACGGCTGTCTACTGTTGTATTCGTGGTCTGTTCCGTCGCTCGTTTGGCGCGTGCGGTCTGCGTGTGCACACCTGTAGAACCCGGCTGTATTTTGCGAGTAGTCGGGGCTAATTGCGACAACTGGAACAGCCTCGAGCCCTGTGAAAAGTTTTTCCTTCTTTTTTTCTTTCTTTTCCACAAATTGCGGGGGTTCCGAGGAAAGAAAACGGCATTGCCCGTGTGCTTTCTTTTTCCGCTGGATATTCTGTTCAGCTCCTGGACCTCTGCGCGTAGGTCTCGAGGAAATCGGCGGCCGGCGAGTCGGGGAAGAACCCGTAGTTCAGCGCAAACGTCCTCCACTCGGGCTCCGGGTCGTACTCGATGAGGAGCTCTTCGCCCCTGGCGATCGGTCTGAGCGGCCGCAGCACTATGTCTCCGGTGGCCCTGTCCACGTCAAACACACAGTTCTTGTTTTGACTGTGGTTCACAAAGTCCAGCACAGGCACCAGCGACACGTCCACGGTGTAGTCCTCGGAGTCCTCGGACACACCACACGGGATCTCCAGGGTGCGCGAACGCACCGCACACACCGCAGTCTGCACTTGCTCGAGCAGGCTCGCCAGCTCGCCCTCGCGACCGTGCTCTGCGAACCACTCGAACAGCCCTTCAAAGCCGTACATCTCCTCGACCGCCGCGCAGAACGCACGGTCCGCAGACAGCTCCCCCACATACAGCTCGCTGACCGCATCGCGGTCGGCTGTCACGAGTCCGCCGTACCTCACCTCGTCAAACAGCACGCGCACGTACTCGTCGTCGCTGGCGCCGCGTCTCACAGCCACTACGTACACCACAAGCAGCATGATCAGCGTGCGACTCTCGCTGGTGGGCTGGAACACGCCCAAACACGCCTCAAACAGCGACTTGTACACTTCGTCGCTCTCCCAGATGGCCTTGAGCTGCTCCACGGTGTTCTGCACCGTGAGCGTGGAGCTGCGAGGCACACGCAGCAGGATCTCCTCTTCGGACGTGCCGTTGTGGAATATGCCGTACCCGCCAAGCGGCGACTCGCGGATCTCCACACCAGCAGCCAGCGTCACACCCTTGTCCCTGATTAGCCTGCCGAACATGGTTGGCCACGAAAGAAGGGTGGCGAGCCGCCGTCTTCAGGTTTGGCGTGTACCTGAGTCGTGCAATACCCACCACACAGAAAAGTGGTGGTATAAGCGAAACCTTTTTTCCCCAGAATTCCTCTTCACCCGCTTGGGTCTTCGACAAGACAAGGGTCATATACACATGGAGAGCTGCAGAGCGATATCAGAGGGGTTCTTCAAGCGGGAGGTTTCGGTGGAGGCGGAGATCCAGCTGAAAAACGCGTTTTACGCGCTGCCACAGCGGGACCAGCGCCTGGCGCTGCAGTCGTACCTGGAGACCAAGGTGTCGGCCGTCATGGGAAGGACGGGCCTCGTTGTCAAAGCGGTGACGATCTATGCACACCTGCTGCGGAGGCGGTGCATGATGCAGCTGCGGAAGCACCTGGATGCGGAAACCGCGCAGCTGGCATCGAGAGGAGTGGCCGAGACCGAGCGCGACAGAAGCACGCTGTGTGCTCTGGTGCTCCACACACTGAGGGCAATCGTGCGGATTAAGGATGTTATGACGAGGAGGTTCCGCCTGATGGGGTTTTTGCTGATAAAGGAGGTGACGGCGGCGATGACCACGGCTGTTCCCGAGAACATGCCCGTCAAGCTCTACCTTCTGAGGGTTGAGAAGAGCTGGGAGTCGTTCAGGCTGCTGACCGACAAGCAGCACGTTGTCGAGCGGTTGGCGTACTGTTGCTACATGAGGCTGCTGGTGTGGCATATGCACATGATGACGGTGGCCAATCCCGACGCCAGGCTGACCGCGACCCAGGACTACTGCGCCGCGGTGAATGCGGGTGTGGCCAAGCGCAAGCGCGAGCTGAGAGCTGCCAAGTGAGCTACCAAGCGAGCTACCAAGTGAGCTACCAAGAGCTGAAGAACAGGGCTGGTGCCGGTTATAATAATATATATAGGAGTAAGTGGTTACTCTGGCTTAACAACACCGTAGTTGTTAACGTTTCTAAACATGAGCATGCCGTTGTCGCCGTCGACGAACTGGCACGCTCTGGCGCTCTTCCAGAGAGACTTCCACATGTTTTCGTCAGAGTGCTTGTAGCTCTCTCCCAAGACAGGCTTGATTGCTGCAGAGGCAACGGGGGCGTTGTAGAATGGGATTCTGGAGACAAAGTGGTGCAGAACGTGGGTCTCGATGATGTCGTGGAAGAAGAACTTGCCGACAAAGCCAAACTCACGGTCGATGGTGCAGGCAGCGCCTCTGGCGAAGTTCCAGGACTCCTGGTGGTAGTGGGGCAGGACCGGGTCGGTGTGCTGGAGGAAAGTGATGAAGACAAGCCAGTGGTTGCAGAAGACGTATGGCAAGAACCAGTTGATGAACACGTTGAAGAAGCCGAGCTTCTGGTACCAGGTGTACACCACGACCGACTGGGCCAGGATGCCGAGGTCGGAGAGCACGATGAACCAGTAGTCCTTCTTGTCGAAGATGGGGGCGGTGGGGTTGAAGTGGTTGACGTTGAAGGTGGTCTGGCCCTCGAACTTCTGGCCGGTCACGTTCGTGGCGAGGTGGGCCCACCATCCACCGGCCTGCTGGAGGATCAGGTGGTACAGCGTGTAGATTGGAGTGTCCTCCATGATCTCGGCGAGCTTCGAGGCTCCGTGCATCTCGACAAACGCGTCCTTGGAACGGGGCAGAAACACGGTGTCCTTGGCGACGTTGCCCGTGGCCTTGTGGTGCTTACCGTGGGTGTACTTCCAGGAGAAGAATGGCACGCCGAGGTACGAGTGCAGGACCCAGCCGACGGTGTCGTTGACCCAGCCGTACTCAGAGAAGGCCTGGTGGCCGCACTCGTGGGCTAGAACCCAGATACCGGTGTACGGAAGAGACAGGATGGCAGCATACACAACCCACAGCAGGCCCCTCGCAAAAGCGTTGGGCACGGTGGGAATCAGGGTGTTGGCGATGTACATCATGGACCCGATCACGGCGATGTCGCGGAAGACGTAGTAGAACGAGGTGGTGAGTCTTCTCTCGAAGCACTCCTTGGGAATGGCCTTCAACACGTCTCCCATGGAGTAGTTGGGAGCCTTGTATGTGTTGCCGTACATGTCGAGACCGGACAGGTTATCGTCGAAAGAGGCGACGTTGCCCTTTCTGTTGGTCACTTTCTGCGAGCCGGCGGCGCCTGTGCGAGTAGTGGACATTTCGTGTGTTGTTTCGAGACAGATGGAAGAAGAAAGCAGGAAGAAGAGGAGAAAGAGATTTGGTTGAGGGCGAAAGGGGCAGCAGGCGATGGCCAAATTTTTTTAGAAAAAAAAAATTACTTTTTGTTACAAAATAACTCCTTTTGGCGCTTTTGGGGGCTGCCTTTAGTGCCTAGTTTCCACGTTTTCCATTATTTCTCCTCGCTGGGACCGTGCACTTTGTCTCTTGGCTGTCGCTGTGCAGCCCGTTGAGCAGCAGAGGGATTGCGTGGAGGGTGACGGGGTGGGCCGCACCCCTTTTGAGCGGCCTAAACGATGTAAACGGGAAACGCGTAGAGTGAACACCCAGGGCTCGTCAGGCTGGTGGTCTGTACAAGCGACGTAGTGACCTAACACAGGGTTCTGATAGGCCGAACGCGCGGGATCGGCCCGGAGGCCGCTGTGCCCCAACTTTCGAGAGGACCCAACAGCCAACGCGGGGGCCCATCCGTTTCTGCGAAACACCCAAACCGCACCAGTTTCTGCTGTTCCAACACGTCTGCCGTGCCCCTGCGGGCCTAGTGGCTCGCGCCAGCTGCTGCGCCTCTGGTGTGTGCCAAGAGCACCTGTAGACGGCTTTTCCGCCAAAAACGCTTTACCCAACAAGTCTGCGCCGCACAGTCAACCTTATCTGGCTTACATAAGCTCACAAGCTTACGTAAGCGCCGGGAAGTCACTTGGCGCACGCCTCTTCTAGAAGGTGCGATTGGCCCAGCTATAAGGATGCGGAGCTGTCAGCGCAGCAGCGGTCCAAGCACAGAGCAACGATGTTTGGCGCATGCATTAGCGGGCTGCCTGTGACGCTGGCCAGCGAGGTCAGTCCCCTCAAGTACACGATCCAGTTCACCAACATCAAGCGGTCGCTGCGGCACTTTTGCATCTTTCTGCTGCCGGACGTGCAGTTCGACCCCAACTACACGGCGCTGGTGTACTACCAGGTGGCGAGCGCGAAGGTGCAGGACCTTTCTGAGACGCCCGAGTTCCGGCTGTTTGGAGGGCTCAACCTGAACAAGCCGAGTGCGGTGTACAAGCTGAACAACCCGAGCGGGCCCAGCATGGTGAACGCCGAGGACGATCTGGTGGACGTGACGATCGGGATCTCCATAGAGCCCAACGAGCAGGCCGCGGTGGAGCTGGCCAAGATCAACTATGCGGGCGCGAGGCCCGAGACGGCGCTGGTGGAAAACCCGCACAAGCAGCTGGTGGCGGCGGCCAACAAGATCATCGGCAAGGCGTACAACTACCTGGCCGGGTTCGCCGACGCCAACAACCGCGTGGACATCGCCAAGTTCAACGACTGGTGGGTCAAGTTCATGGAGCGGTTCGAGAGCGACCCGAACTACCTCGCGAGAGACTGACTATGTACATTAACGAGCATCTATAGATGGGACCTGAGTCTGGCGGCCGCCTCGTCGGCGCCAAAGTAGTCGAACAGCGCAGGCAGCTTGATGCCGTGGGTGCGGCCCGAGACCGCCAGGCGCACCGTCTTGAACACGAGCCCGCGCGGGTGCGTCTGCGCGACACGCGCAGTGGCGGCGTCGAGGTCGCCGGAGTACGACTCGACAAACAGCCGGAGCACCTCCTTCTGTTCGGGCGACAGCTGCACCGCGGGGCGCGCGAACAGGTACGCGTGCTCGGTGAAGAGATCGCCCACCTTGGTGAGATACGTCTCGCACAGAGCCAGGATCTGCTCTGCTCTGGCCGCGTCGACGCCGTGGCAGACGATCTGGCCGATGACCTGCGAGCGGTACTGCGGGTCTTTGAGCTTCTGCTCCAGGTACAGCTTGTTGAAGTGGTTGAGCTTGCCGAAGTCGACCTTGGCGTTGCCCTTGGTGAGCCCGTCCAGGCTGAACTGCTGCTCCAGCTGCTCGAGCGAGTACGTCTCGGCCATCTTCTCGCTGTGCACGCGCCTGGGCGACCACCCGTACAGCACGCTGAAGTTGATCAGCGACTCGGCCACGTAGCCCTGCTCGCGCAGCCGGCTCACGTCGATGTCGCCTGTACGCTTGCTCAGCTTCTTGTCCGTGGCAGACGTGAGCAGCGGCAGGTGGATGTACGCCGGCGGGTCCCAGCCGAACGCCTCGTACAGCGCCAGGTGCTTGGGCGTCGAAGGCAGCCACTCCTCGCCGCGGATCACGTGCGTGATTGCCATGAGGTGGTCGTCCACCACGTTGGCAAAGTGGTATGTCGGCAGCCCGTCCGACTTCATGAGCACAAAGTCGTCGTACCGCACGTCGGCGCTGTTGATCTGCGGCTGCAGGTCCAGCGTCCCATGCAGCAGGTCTGTGAACCTCGGGTACCGTGCTGGCGACTTGAAGCGCACCACGTAGTCTGCAGAGTCCGAGTCTCCGGGTCTCGGGTCTCCTCCGCCCGCTGCGACTCCCGCGCAGTGTCTGTCGTAGGACACCGTGGTGGGCGGCCTCAGCAGCCGGGCGCTCTCCCGGAGCCCGTCCAGCCGCTCCTTCGAGCAGCGGCACTTGTACGCGAGCCCCTTCGCCAGCAGCACGTCCGCGTACTCCGCGTAGACGCCGCCCCGCTCGCTCTGCCGGTACGGCCCGCACGCGCCGCCCACGTCGGGGCCCTCGTCGTAGTGGAGGCCCAGCCACTTGAGATCCGCGTAGATGCGCTGCTCCGCACCCGGCACCAGGCGCTTCTGGTCCGTGTCCTCGAGCCGGAGCAGGAACTGGCCGCCCGTGGAGCGCGCCAGCAGGTAGTTGTACAGCGCGGTGCGCAGAGAGCCCAGGTGCAGGTACCCGGTTGGGCTCGGCGCAAACCGCGTGCGCACGGGCCGCTGCGGCTGGATGCTCTTCACGACCGCCCTCCCGAGCGAGAATCCTCCCTTCAACATCCGCGGTTGCTGTTTGTTGACGGTGGCGACTCGGGGAAGCGCCGGGGCAGAAAAGGCTTGTCTTGTCTTTCGGGGCGAGTGCACGACCCGGGGTTTTTCGTAAACGAATCGGGTACGGTACACGACCCAACCACCGCCCAAAAATTTTCCGGCCCTTTGATCCGCCTTCTTCCCCGCCAAGCACAGGAAGCCATCTGAAATGTCGTTTGCCAAGGATACGAGAAGCAAGCTGGACCTGCACCGGTCGTTCGACGTGGAGGACGACTTCGAGTTCTGTCCCGTGAACGACGAGAACGTGCGGATGTACTACTACTCGAGACAACGGCAGCTCGAGCAGCAACAGCACGATCCGCTGCAGCTGTACAAGATACTGGCCAACGCATCCGCCAACAACAGCAGCGCGCAGCCGATGGCCGGGTCGCCCAGATCGGACGTCAAGAAGAACACGTGGGTGCAGCAGCAGCAGCAGCAGCAGCAGCAGGCCTCGCCACTCACCACGTACGCCAACAACTACGCCTCTCCGTCGCCCAAGAACCTGAACCTCAACTACCTCAGCTCGACGCCCAACTCGGTGCAGTCCAAGCCCGTGATGTCGCCTCTGCAGTTCAAGTACGGCCAGCAGCAGCAGCAGCAGCAGTTTCCGGTGAACTCGCTGCAGGCCAAGCTCAACATGGCCAGGAGATGAGACCCGCACAGCATTTTTTTCATGATCGCATTTATTCACACATATACTCACTTCACCACCACCAATAGGAACAGCAGTATGACGATAAGCACGGTAATCGTAGTCCACTCCCCGTTCTTGCGCAGCTTCTCGCTGAACCTGGACAGCCGGGCCCTAGCGCGGTGCAGGTTGCGGTCCGACCTGTCCACCATCATCTCCAGATCGTCCAGGATCACCATGTGGTCGTCGAGCTCGTCACCAATCTGCGAGCCCATCTGGTTCTGCCGGCTTATCGACGTGGCCAGCTGCGACAGCATCTCGTCCTGCGCGTATATCTCCTGCTGGTTGTCTATGAACATCTGCTGGTTCGACAGCTCTGCCCGCGTCTCCACGGGCACCGGCCGCGTGTACGTGAACTCGGTGGGCTCCTCCCTGTGCTTCGACACCGTCGCCGGCTCTATCAGGTTGTCCTTGAACCGCACGGACTTGGACCGCTTGACGGCAGGCTCGGGCCTGAACGAGGGCGAAAACGCGTGGCCGTCTATGCCAAACCGCTCCAGTCTGTACACGAGCGCATTGTAGTCGCGCACAAACCGCTCGTACTTGACCACGTCCCTGTCGCCCTGGGACCCGCTGAGCTGGACGTCGATGCTCTTGAGACAGTTGAGCGTCTTCACCACAAGCTCCCGGGTGCCATCCACCGATACAGACCCGGAGATATCGTGCAGTCTGTCCAATTCATCCACCTCGTCGGACAGCTCGCTGATGAGGTTATCCACCCGGATGATCAGCGTATCCACAGACATTTTCCGGCTTCCTGTCGGAGGAAGAGCGTGAACACCACAAGCCAGGGTTTACAGCCCCTTGTCTCTGGCTGTCATCGGCCGCACGTGTCAGCATGCACGAGCGGCTCAGGAATCGAAACCGCAGATGGTGTGGGTACCAGCCCGAGTCTCGCGTATACTCTGTGTGGACCGGATCTCGATTGCTATTGCGTTGTTTCACCAGTGGCTATGCAATTGGTAGTGTTTGGGGACGGTTTCGCCGATCATGGCCACCACACCCGCTTTTCGTTGTGCCTTTGAGCCGAGAGTCTGAAACGGTTCCAAGTGGGCTTCCACAGATCGTTCTTTGAATGTGTTGGAAGAAGTTTGAAGGAGTTTGGAAACCCGTGAGCTGTGCATTCTGCATTTTCGCTCGAAAAGTGCAAAATCCCCGATTTCTCGGTATCTACTGGGGTAGTAGACCACACAGACCTGCGGTGGAGTCAACACACTCAAGAGTCTGCCTCCACCCAATTTGCCACACAGAGAACCCAGGACTACCAGCCCCCACAGCACACAGAATACACACGGATACACACAGATATACACAGATATACACAGATATACATATACACAGATATACACACGCTTCCGTACCCGTGCGCATGCTTATCGACCCGGGGAAACATGACAGATTACCTAATCCTGTTTCGCCTTGTCTCGATTGCAAGGATTTTCCCGTTTACCTGTCCTTTTGTTCTTCCCAGCATCCACCGAACGCAATCAGCCTCCTAGACGATCCAGCCAGGAATCACGGATTAGGCACGATCAACCCCCCGCGTGATATATTCTGTGTGTTTCACCTTTGCCGCGCGCTATATTGTCTTGGTTTTACACGGTGGCGAGTCTTCAAGATGGGAAACGTCTTCAGCGGGATATTCGGCAGGTTATGGGGCATAAACAAGGAGATAAGAATACTGATCTTGGGTCTGGACGGTGCCGGCAAGACCACGATTCTGTACAAGCTGCAGATGGGCGAGGTGGTCAAGACGAAGCCCACGATCGGCTTCAACGTGGAGACGCTGCGCTACAAAAACATATCGATAAACATGTGGGATCTGGGCGGACAGACCTCGATCAGACCCTACTGGCGCTGCTACTACGCCAACACGGCCGCCGTCATATTTGTGGTTGACTCCACGGACAAAGAGCGCATGGACATCGCCTCCAAGGAGCTGCACCAGATGCTGAAGGAGGAGGAGCTTCTGGACAGCGCTCTGCTCGTGTTTGCAAACAAACAGGACCAGATGGGCGCGCTGAGCGCGGCAGACGTGTCAAAGGCACTCAACCTCGTGGAGCTCAAGGACAGGAGCTGGAGCATCGTGGCCAGCAGCGCCATAAAAGGAGAGGGTCTGACAGAGGGTCTCGACTGGCTGATCGACGTGATCAAGGAAGAGCAGCTGTGAGCCCTTGCCGATCCAATTCCAAAATGCAAACGATGATAAATAAAAAAAAAGGGTTCTATCGAAACGAAACGCCCGTAGAGCGAGGTAGTGTTGTTAGCAGCAACCTTTTAAGCGCCACGCCCCAATCCTTGGGCTCCTTCTCCTTCTTCTTCTTCCTCCACCGAACATGCTGGGAATACGACTGATTCGGCCGCTGATGCGGGGCGTCAGGCTCAGTTCCACGCGCTCCAGCCCACGCAGACTGCTCTCGCCGTTTGCGCTGGGGGTTTCGCTGGCCTCGGCCGGCTCGGTGTACCTCTTCCACGACCGCCTCGCCAACGACGCCTTCAAGCTGCACAGCGGGACCTTCAGGCGGGGAGAGCTGCTCACGAACAAGCACGAGCTCCGGCCCGACGCGGATGGCGACACCTACGAGTCCGGGCTGTACATTGCGTCGCAGAAGGAGCTGGCGCAGCAGGAGAGCGACACCCGGCACAGGGACACGGTGGAGTCGCGGTGGCGCTATCTGCAGCGAGTGCGGTACTTCCTGCTGGACCGCATCTGGGACCCGGTGGTGACGGTGTGCCGATTCCTGGAGCTCAGCGTGATCTTCCTGCCGGTGGTGCTGCTGTACCCGATCGTCTTCTTCGGCCACAAGAACCCGGACCGCAGCGGCGTGCGGTCCGGAAACCTGCTGTGGTACCAGTACATCAGGCTGGCGGCCGAGATGGGCGGTGCCTCGTTCATCAAGCTGGGCCAGTGGGCCGCGTCGCGAACGGACATCTTCCCGGACGAGCTCTGTGTGGAGCTGAGCAACCTGCACTCGAACGCCAAACCGCACTCGCTCAGACAGACGAAGCGCATCATCTGCGAGACGTTCAACGGCATGCGGTTTGAGGACATCTTTGCCGAGTTCATCGAGCAGCCGGTCGGGTGCGGGGCCATCGCACAGGTGTACTACGGCCGGCTGAAGCCCGAGCTGCTGCGCAACTACGAGGGCGAGAGCGCGTCGCACCTGGTGCTGAACGACGGGCCCAAGACCTCCGACTGGGTCGCGGTCAAGGTGGTGCACCCGAACGTGGAGATCAAGATCGACAGAGACCTGCGGATCATGCGCTTCTTTGCCAACATCGTCGACTTCATACCCACGATGGAGTGGCTGTCGCTGCCGGACGAGGTGGAGCAGTTCTCCATCCTGATGAAGATGCAGCTAGACCTGCGGATCGAGGCTCTGAACCTGGTGAAGTTCCAGGAGAAGTTCAAGGGCAGACACGATGTCAAGTTCCCCAAGCCCTATCTGAAGTTCAGCGGCAGAGAGGTTCTTGTCGAGGAGCGAATCGTTGGCGTGTCCATGGGCACCATGCTCGAGCTCAAGTCGAACTTCGGCAGAGGACTGTCCAAGGAGCTGAGCGACAAGATCCTCGACGCCTTCCTGCAGATGCTCATTCTGGACAACTTTGTGCATGCTGACCTGCACCCAGGCAACATGTTTATCAGGTTCTACAGAGGCGACAACAGGGGCAACTTCCCAGGCGAGATCAACACCTCGAGGAGACTGTCGTCCGAACACGAGATGGACCAGCTGGCGCTGAAGCTGAACGAGTACAGGCACGCACCCGAGAAGCTGCAGAGCGAAGTGGAGAGACTCTACGAGGAAGGCTACCACGTGGAGGTGTGCTTCATCGACGCAGGCCTGGTCACCGAGCTCAACGAAACAGACCGTGTGAACTTCATCGAGCTGTTCAACGCGCTTTCCGAGTTTGACGGATACCGCGCCGGCGAGCTTATGGTGGAGCGTTCGCGTACCCCAGAAACAGCCCTTGACAAGGAGGTTTTCGCACTCAAGGTGGAGCGTTTGGTGGACAGGATCAAACAGCGCACATTCACGCTGGGAAGCGTATCCATAGGCGATCTGCTCGACCAGGTTCTCGGAATGGTGAGGCAGCACCACGTCAGAATGGAGGGTGATTTCGTCACCGTTGTCGTGGCCATCTTGCTACTGGAAGGTATTGGTCGCCAGCTAGACCCGGAACTCGACCTCTTCGCCTCGTCGCTGCCTGTGCTGAGACAGCTGGGTTTCCAGGACGGCAAGATGATCTTGAAGAGTGCCGACAAGATGTCGATGCTCAAGGTGTGGCTTGCGCTTGAAGTCAGACAGTTCATCCATGCGTCGATACATGACGTTCACGCGCTGGTCAAGTCGGACGGTCTCTGTCCGAACTATTAGAGTTATACACGTTATGTTTTCTGTTTCTTCGTAGGCGTCTGTGCTGGCTCTGTACTCTCCACAAGCCGTTTCAGCATTGCCTTGCTTTTGCCCTTGTTTCCGCCAAGAGTGTAGTCTATCCTGTTCAGGTGGTATCTCAGAGTCTCGGCCAAAAGTTCGTCCTTGGCGCCATCGAGGTGGAACCACACGTTCATATCCTCAGAACGTTCGCCTGTTCTGCGAACCTCCTCCATGTACTCGAGTACCTGCTCCCTAGGATTCACACTGTTTTTGATCATGGGGAAAAACCGCAGAGGCACATCCACCAGCTTTATCGTGAGGCACGAGTACTTTGGAACAGGACGCTCGGAAGCACGCTTCTCTTTGACTATAGGATCTTCTCTCTTGACCTCGGCTGAATTCTGTCTGGTGGATCTCCTCACCACTGACCATCTCTTTGGGTTGCGGTGTGGTCTCTTCCTGGGTGTGGACTCTGTCTCTTCCGCCTTTACCTTCTGATCCCCCTCTTCCTCTCTGCGTTTTGCCTCTTCTTCCTGGCGTTTCTTCTCTTCCTCTGCCTCTTTCTGGAGACGGTCGTACTCGTCAATCTCGTGTTGGTTGTGGATGGCTAGAAAGGACATGATGATCTCAGGAGCAAACTCAGGCCTCTTGACAGCCTCTTCAGGTTTGGGTGTGGTATCCTTCGACTCTGGCTTCGGCGTGGATTCGGTGGGAGTAGACTCGGCGGGTTTCGGAGACTCCTTGATCCCCTCGGGAGATTCACGGGGCTTATCGTGCACTTCGATAATGGCATTCTTAGGAAGATAGAATCTCAGCGATGAGTTTTCGGAGAACTCAAATACCAGAATTGCATCGTCGACATACCTCTCTTGGAAAGCCGTGAGTTTAACCTCCTTGTTGCGCGCAGCCGCCTCTGCCTTAGCCTTGGCCTTGGCCTGTGCCTGTGCTGCAGCTCTCAGCTTGGCCTGTGCCAGCTGCTGTTGTCTCATCATCTCATTGCGCCGCTGGATCTCCATCCGTTGCTGCATCTGTAGCTGTTTCTGCTGCTCCTGCCACTTCTTGTAGTATCCGTTAACGTCGCCCATTTCCCTTGCCTTTTGTATGTACTTCTGGAACTCCATGATCTGCTCGTGGGACGCCTTTCCTGAAGCGACTATCTTCATGAGCGCGTTGAGAGCGGGATCGCTGCGGGCGATTGTGTTCAGATTGGATATCATAATGTGGTTCTCTGGAGAAGACATGATGTCGTCCCTTGTGGGAGCGGCCGGTTTGGGTGGGATGAGCTGTTTGGGAGCAGCTGCGGGAGTGGTGGGCTCTGCAGTCTTTGATGAACCAGCAGCGGGGGTCTCGTCCTTAGGTGGTTCGGCAGCCTTGGGGGTCTCACTCTTGGGCGCTGGTTTGGCCTGAGCGGGTTCCTTGGACTCCTCTTCCTTCTCAGACTCTTCCATCTTAGGCTTGTCCTTGGACTCCTCTTCCTTCTTAGACTCTTCCATCTTGGGCTTGTCCTTGGTCTCAGACTTTGCAAGCTCCTCCGGCTCCTCCGGCTCCGGCCCATCCTTAGGCTCCGGCCCATCCTTCTCCTCCACTGGCTTAGCACCGACCTGCGGCACTTCAGGAACACCGTTGTTAGCCTCCTGCAGCACTGCTGGCACACTCTTACTGACCTGCGGCACAGCTGGCAAACCTTTGTTCGCCTCCTGCTGACTGGCTCTGGCAACTGCTGCCTCCTGGGCCTTCTTCCGCGCCTCCTTCTTCTGGTCGATTTCCTCCTGTCTCTTGCGCTCCTTTTCGTCGTCCTTCAGCAAATACAGCTTCACATCGAAGGCATGGGGCCCAGCAAGCATCTTGGACTCGCACATCTTGCTCATCTTGTCCTTCTTCCTGTCCACCGAGGGCACAGTGCCGTAGAGCTGTGTGCGCCTCCAGTAGGCGTCAAACACGTAGTTGAGCCAGTTGTGGCGCGAGGCTATCAGCGCGTTGTACACCACCGCGCTGTCCTTCATGCTCAGCTCCTTGTCCAGCAGCTCATACCGCGGCTCTTCCCGGGACAGCGGCAAGGACTGCACCACCTCGAACGGCCGGTTCTGCTGCTGCTGCAGCACCTCGTCCTGCTCCAGCAGGTCCATGGGCTGGATCCAGACGGAGCTCACGGGCCTCGCCAGCCTGGCCGCGCTCTTCTTCTCTGTCTTGACCTCGACCATCGCGATTCCCCTGGTTGATTCCCGGTTGGTTTTCCTTGTTGATTCCCTGCTGACTCGTCCTGGCTGGTTCGCCTTGTTTGGCCGGTGGCGCTGGGCCGTTTTTGGGACCCGGCACACGACCTTCGTGGGACGCGTTTTTACGCGGTGGCGTTTCGCTTTGTCTTGTTCACTCCTCCCCAACCAGCGATGTCGATCAGCCTGGAGGAAGCGCTGGGCGGAGTGGCCAAGAAACGCAGGCTTGGAAACGACGTGCGCGAGTACGCGGCCGGCTCGATCATCCGCATCACGCTGCACAACTTCATGGCGTACTCCAAGACGGAGATCCACCCGGGCCCGTACCTGAACATGATCATCGGGCCGAACGGAACGGGCAAGAGCACGTTTGTGTGTGCGATCTGCATCGGCCTGGCGGGCAAGCTGCGGTACCTCGGCAAGGAGACGATGACGCTGGACCAGTTCATCAAGCAGGGCGAGGACTCCGGCTACATCGAGACCGAGCTCGCGTACCGCGCGGGCAGCGTGGTGATCCGGCGCGTGCTGACGCGGAACACGCGCGCGCACGCGGGCCAGTGGCGCATCGACGGCCGAGACGCCTCCGAGAAGCGCGTGCTGGAGATCCTGCAGGAGGTGAACATCCAGCTCGACAACCTGTGCCAGTTTCTGCCGCAGGACCGGGTCGCCAAGTTTGCCGCTCTGAAGCCGGAGGAGCTCCTGGCCGAGGTGGAACGCTCCTACGGCAGGGGCGAGCTGCTGCAGCAGCACGAGCGGGCCGCAGCCCTGTACGACGACAAGGTGCGTGCCGAGAAGCAGATCTCCAGCATGAAAGCCGAGGAGGAGCAGCTCGAGACCGCTGCCCGGAGCCTGCAGGAAGACGTGTCGAGGTTCGAGCAGTACAAGCAGAAGAAGCGGCAGATGGAGATGTACGGCCACCTCATGCCGTTTGTGGAGCACGAGGAGCTACAGAGGCGGGTCGAGTCTCTGAAACAGGCGTACCGCGAGTCCAGCAGCGCCCTGGAGCAGCTGAAGCAGGACACGATGCCGTTCCGGAACGAGGCCACCGAGGTCGAGAAGACTGTGGTGTCGCTGGAGGACCAGATCAGGACTCTGCAGAAGAAGCTCGAGGCCAAAAGGCGAGAGTCCTCCACCGCGGGATCCTACTTCAGGGAGGTGGACGAGGAGATCGCAAAGCTGCAGACGCAGCTCGGGTCCCTGGACGAGACGGTCAGGCGCCAGCGAGCACAGCTCCAGACCACCAAGAGGGACATCGAAGGGTTCCACGCGCAGATCGAGACGCTCACCGCCCAAGTTCTGAGCGACGAGGAGCTCAACACGCTCAAGCAGCACAGGCAGCAGCTCCAGCACCAGTTGTCGGCGGCGGTCGAGACGCGGGACGAGAACCGGACCCAGCTGGATGACCTCAGAGACAACATCAGGAACATCAGAAAGCGGATCGAGCTCAAGAGGCACGCGATCAAGGCCCCCGACCGGCTGCAGACGCTGGACTCGCAGTCCTACGGGAAGATCATCAAGGCAGTGCGGGCCCTCAGGAGCAACGCAGACCAGCTCGGCGTGAGGGGAAAGTTCTTCGAGCCACCGTGTGTGTCAATCAGCATCCGCCCGGAGTACAGCGCGCAGTTTGAGAAGTGCATCTCGTTTGCCAACCAGACCGCCATCACAGTTGTGGATGACGCTACCTACAGGACCGTCTCGCGGTTTCTGTTCGACCACGTCAAGGCCAACGTCAGTATCAGAACACTGTCGCCGAACTGGAGACTGGCACAGAGACCAAGCACCGAGGAGGTGAGACGTCTCGGGTTCGACGCGTACCTGAACGACATCGTCAGCGGCCCCAGCGAGGTGATCCAGATGCTGTGTGAAAACGACAACATCGACCAGATCCCCATTGGGGTCCAGGAGCTGAGCGAGGACCAGAAGACGCGCATCACGATGGGGAGCAACGGACGCGTGCCCTTCATGAGGTTCATCACGGGACGCGAACTACACCGCGTGAACAGGTCGAACTACGGTAACAAGCAGATCACCACCTCCGTCACGACCATCCAGGACGGCGCAAACGTGTTTGCGTCCAAGAACACAGACGCCCAGGTGCGCAGGATCCAGGATGAGATCGACGCCCTGCAGGCCGAGGACGAGAGACTGCGGCCTGCGCTGCAAGACGCGGAGGAGCGTGCGAAGCAGAGCAAACAGGCTGCCAGCGAGCTGCAGGACATGCGCGACAGAGACATGGACGAGCTCAAGAGCAACAGCGAGACCCTGGCCCGCATCAACAACTACAAGGAGCGAGTGTCCGGCAAAGAGGCCGAGTACAGGAGGCTGAAAAGGTCGATTGAGAAGTCGCAAAACACCAAGGACGAGTCTCTCAGACTGCGCGAGAAGATCAACACCCTCGTTGCGCAGAAGTTACGCAAGATGGAGAAGCTCGTTGGCGTCTGCAAAGAACAGCAGGAGCTCAAGGAGACGGTGGCCAAGCTGTGCATACAAAAGGCGTGCCACGAGACCGCCATCTCGACCCTGCTCGGTCTTGTCGAGGAGATGAAGCAGGAGGAGCAGAGCGCGATCGACCGTGCGGCCAAGGCGAAGGAGGACCTCGCGCGGGCCAAGGAGGAGAGCAAGGCCAAGGTGCGCGAGCTGCGCGAGAAGACACAGGTGATGGACCCGGAGGACCAGACGGAGCTGCGTCAGCTGGCTCAGACTCTCAAGGACGACAACCTGTTTGCCACCGAGCACCTGGCTACCCAGATGAGACAGCTGAAGATGGAGCTTGACCTGGTGTCTCCGGACCGGGCGTCCATCGGCAAGCTCCAGGAGAACCGAAAGCGCCTCGACGAGATTGGGGCCCGGCTTCCAGAACTCGAGCAAGCGTTGCGCGAAGCCGAGGGCGGTATTTCGCGGGTAGAAGCGGCTTGGATACCCGAGCTCAACAAGCTTGTTGGCAAGATAAGCGACCGGTTTGCAGCAAGCTTTGCGAGCGTGGCGAGCGCGGGAGAGGTGCGTCTGGTCAGAGAGGAGGACTTCCGCAAGTGGAGGCTGGAGATCCTCGTCAAGTTCCGGGACGAGGCCGAGCTGACGGTGCTGGACTCGCACGTGCAGAGCGGCGGCGAGAAGTCTGTGAGCACAGCAATCTTCATCAACTCGCTGCAAGGGCTGACGTCGTCTCCATTCCGCGTTGTGGACGAGATCAACCAGGGCATGGACGCCAAGAACGAGCGTCTGATCCACGAGCTTATAGTTAAGACGTCGTGCGAACAGGCCGGGAGGAACCAGTACTTTCTGATCACCCCCAAGCTCCTGCATGATCTGTACTACCACTCGAGCATGTCGGTGCACTGCGTTATGTCGGGACCCAGAGTCCCGAGCTCGCAGGAGGATGCGGGCTACCTGTCGTTCGGGATCCTGAAATCCTACGTCTAGTCCAGACAAAGTCTATTCCAGACAAAGTCTATTCCAGACAAAGTGTGATCAGACAAAGTTTGAGGGGGACCAAACGAGTCATAATGGGGTCGCAGCCACGAATGTGAAACGCCCGCTTTTTCTTTTTGGATCGGCAAGCACCTCTGAGTTCCAGCGGTTAAGGCGGCGTGCAGGATATTGACATATTCTAAAAATACGCGGTTTTGGCGAATCTCGCTAGTGTTTGGACCCGGTGCGCTTGGTGTGGTTCCGCCGGGATCGCTCCGGGGCTATGCTTTTGCCACCTGAGGCCACCTGAGGCCACCTGGAGGCATCCACGCTGTTTTTCTTCCTGATAAAGATGGCGAACAAGGCAGAGGCTTACATGTACGGCCAGCCGCTCGGCGAGAGCACGTTCGGCACGGTGGTGCGCGGGCTGGAGCGGTCATCGGGCAGACAGGTGGCCATCAAGATGCTGGCCAGGCAGAGCCGCCAGCACCGGGACCTGGGGGCGATGTTCGCGGACGAGGTAGCCGTGCTGCAGCGGCTGGACCACCCGTCGGTGCTGCGGGTGTTTGACTGCTTCGAGGACCACAAGAACTACTACATCGTGACGGAGCTGGCGCAGGGCGGCGAGCTGTTTCACGAGATCATCTCGCGTGTCAAGTTCACCGAGCCGGACGCGCGCCACGTGGTGCGCCAGATCCTGGGCAGCTGCGCGTACATCCACTCGCGCGGCATCGTGCACCGCGACATCAAGCCCGAGAACATCCTGTACCGGACGCGCGGGTCCGGCGAGCTGATCCTCGCGGACTTTGGGATCGCGGCCGACGTGGACGGCGACAAGATGGACCTGGCGGTCGGCTCTCTGGGCTACGCGGCGCCCGAGGTGGCCCGCTGCAGCCAGGCGCGCCAGCGCTACGGCGCCCAGTGCGACGTGTTCTCGGTGGGCGTGATCGCGTACATGCTGCTGTGCGGGTTCTGTCCCTTCAAGGCCGAGACGATCGAGGGTTTCCTGGAGGAGTCGCAGCGCGTCAGGTTTCCGCGCAACCACTGGCAGAACGTGTCTGAGCGTGCGCGAGAGTTTGTGCGACTCGCGCTGAGCGCGGACCCGGCGGCCAGGCCGTCCATGGCGGCGCTGCTGCAGCACGAGTGGATGACGGGCGCCGTCGGCGGCGACTACAACCTGCTGCCGAACATCCGCGACGGCTTCAACGGCCGCAAGAAGCTGGTGCAGCTGATTGAGCTCGTCAAGCTGCAGAACAAGATGGACCGGTGGAAGAGCGTGCCCAGCGGCGACTCCAAGCAGGACGTGTTTGTGCAGCTGGTGCGGGCCGCGGTCGAACACAAAGAGACGCTGCTTCCGTCGTAAAACGCAAGCAACGCAGGCAGGTTTAGCCGGCTCCGCCTCCACCCCCCCTTTTGTGGAAATGGAAATGTTTTTAGTTTTTATTTGCGCAGCGATGCGTTCGTATTTGGGTTCCGTCATTGTTTGCTTCGGTTTTGGTGAAACTTCGGTCGGGACGGCGGCGCATTTGGACGTAGAGCCGACGCAGAGGCGGCGCGTAAAGCGGAGCGCTCAGAAAAACGAGAAAACGAAAACGAAAACGAGAAAACAAAAACGAGAAAACGAAAACGAGAAAACGAGAAAATTAGGTCCTGGTCCCCGTCACGCCTCGTCCAGTAAACATGATCGTTCCAAGACACGCGGGCCACCATCACCACGACCACTCCAAGGACAAGCGCTGGGGATACATCGCGCTGGCGGTGTCGGCGGCGTACGTGGCGTACCTGTGGGTGTCGAGCCAGGTGCACTACACCAAGTGGATGCGGACGGGCCGCTCGTCGGGCGGCATCAACTGGGTGAGGCCCGGGCTGGCGGCGCGCTGCTCGGTGTTTGTGGTGGCGTCCGCCGCCATGTGTGCGCTGCCCGGCGACGTGGGCAGCCGGCTGCGCCGCCTGGGCCGCGTGGCGTACTGCTTCGTGCCCATGACGGTGTTCCTCACGTTCCGGCCGTGCGTGCTGCCGCACCTCAACTACCTGGAGCTGCTGGACCTGCACAAGTGGCTGTCGCGGCTGCTGGTGGCGCTCGCGGCGGCGCACTCGGTCGGGTTCTGGCTCAAGTGGGTGCTGGACGCCGGCACCGAGACCTGGGCCAGGCTTTTCCAGTTCAACAACCTCGTGGGCGTGCTGACGTTCGTGCTGAGCGTGTTTCTGCTGGTGGTGTCGCTGCGGCCGTTCCGGCGGCTGGCCTACACCTTCTTCTACCTCTCGCACAACGCGGTGATGTGGCTGTGGGTGTTTGCGATCGCGTACCACTCGCGCTGGGAGGTGGCGCCGTACACGGCGCTCTGCGGCGCCATGCTCGCGTACCAGCTGTTCCAGCGGCTGTTCCAGGTGGTGCGCGGGATCACGCCGCTCCAGCTGCAGTCCTACGGCGGAGTCTCGCTGGTGAGGCTGCCGAACGTGTACGGCACCGAAATACTACCCGGCTCGCATATCAGGGTGTATGCGGACCAGGCACTGTCGCAGCCGTGGAATTTGCTAATGCCGTCGCACCCGTACTCGGTTATCGCAAGCGACGCAAGCTCCGTGACGCTGCTGGTTGGCTCCGGGTCGCACTTCTTCAGGAGCGACCGCGCCGCAAAGTATACGCTCTCGACGCCCATTTACAACACCGTGCCTTCCCCTCTCTTTGCCACTGCGGAGAACGTGGTGGTTATCTGCGGTGGCTCCGGGCTCTCGTTTGGATATCCGATCTTCCGCTACATCGCAGAGCACCGGCGCGGCCACCTAGATGTGGTACCTCGTCTGATCTGGATCACGAGATCAGATACCTCGCTGTACGTGCTGGAGGAGCTGCAGATCCGCGGGATCGAGGTCTACGTCACGGGCGCCGCCGCCAGCTCGGCTGAGGCCGAGACGCTGCTGCACGACATCGAGCTCGAGTCGCTGGACGGCGCGGAGCTGGGCGAGAACGTCGTGGTCAGGGGCCGCCGCCCGGACCTGCGCAGCGAGATCGGCCACCACATGGCGCTCACCGCCGACCGCGCGAACCGGTGGGTGGTTTCGTGCGGGCCAGAGGGCCTGATCCGCGACTGCGACCGGCTGGCGCGCGAGGTGGGCGCGCAGCACCTGTGCGAGCGGTACACCATGTGATTGCCGGAGCCCATTGCCATTGTATTTTTTTCGCAATATTTATTTTTTCGCAAAGCAAATTAAAAAATAGAACAAATTAGACAAAAAAACAGAAACGGCGGGCGGTTAACGCAAAAGCTGCCACATGCCCACGCAACCCGCAAACACAACTGCGAACGCAACCCGCAAACACAAAGAAACGAGGGGCTGGACCTGGATCACCGCTGGGGGTGTCCGGGTCGGCGCCCGGCGTGCTAAATTTGCGGCGCCGTTTGGTCCGTCTGTTATTTCATCATCTGACGTGCATGGCAGGGGGTGCGGGTAAACTTGACGTTTTCCGCGCATGGAATTCCAATGCGGAGGCGGCGGTATATAAGTACGGTTTCGCTTCCCAGTTCTGGCCGCCGCGGGTGCCACCAAGCCCTGTTCAAGTTCTCAGCATGGTTTACTCTACAGAACAATCCAAGTGGAACGCGTTCCACTTCAACGACCCCTTCGCCGCCGACAAGTTCATCGTGTGCCACGTGCCCACCAAGGTGTGCTGCCGCCCGAACTGCGACCTCAGCATCACGCAGGCGGCGCCCAGGAGCGTGCGGTTTGTCGGCACCGTTGCGGAGGCCGAGGCGCTCGGCTACACCAAGTGCGTGTTCTGCCTGGCGCCGCAGGTGGAGTCGTTTGCCATCGACGTGGACCTGCTGGTGCGCACGGTGGAGCACGTGAACCGCAGCATCGGCTTTGCGGAGCCCTGCGTGGACGACGACGAGCCGCTCGACACCCGGCGCGGGTCGGCGGCGGCCACCGCGTCGTCGGCGCGCGCGCGCCGCGAGTCGAACAAGAGCGAGACGGACCACCTGCGGCTGATTGACCTGGCGTGCCGCCACATTGCGCTCGCGGCGGCGTCGTCGATCTTCGAGGAGGCGGACGCCGAGGAGCGGCCGCGCAAGAAGAAGAAGCGCGGCGGCGTGCTGGGCTTCAAGGAGCTGGCGGCGAAGTCGAAGCTGTCGCCGTGGCACTTCCACCGCGTGTTCAAGAGCATCACCGGGCTGACCCCGAAGACGTACGGCGACAAGTGCTGGGACTTTCTGCTCAAGTACAAGGACTCGAACGTGGGGGAGCACGCGATCGTGATTGCGACGCAGATCGCGAACCCGGCGGCGCCCGAGCGCCGCTCCTCCGTGACGACGCTGTACGGCAGCCTGTCGCCGGAGTCGAAACCAGAATACAGCTCGGACTACTCGCCGTCGATAGAGAGCGTGGAGATGCCCGTGGAGCTCGGCCCGCAGGGCTGGGACCTCAACAACGGGCTTTTCATCGACTCGTTTCTGCCGGCGGCGGTGGCGCCGCTGTACGAGCTCAACCTCGACACCGATACCCTCGACTACCAGCCGTTCGAGGTTGAGTTCAAGAACAACGCCAAGATGTTCGCCACCGACGACTGGATGAACTCGATTGAGGAGTACTCCTACTGAATGGCCCCATTTCCTTGTCTGTTAAAAGCCAAAAAGAAAGTCAAAAATGCCAAAAGTGCCAAAAGTGCCAAAAATGCCAAAAAATGCCAAAAAAAAAAAAAATGCAATGACCGCTCCTTACGAACCCCGCGCTTGATATTTCGATGAGCTTCTGCTCACTTGTTCCTAGGTTTCCTATAGAAAACTTGATATAATTCTATAATTCTGTTTGTTTTGTATTGCTTGGAGCCGCGTAGAGTTTGGTCCTGGGCGCCGCCACCATGCTTAAGCGAGCGCCGCCACCAGACTCACACTGAACAGCGGTAATTCGACCAAACTGGCGAAACCAAACGACCATCTTGGCGCCCGGTATCGGGTATCATCCAACCCATGGAACCGACCGGGTGCAATTGGCCAATTTCTGCTTGAAACTCGTATTCGCGTGTTATCTCGTGATAAGCCTCAAATTACAAATAAAATAAAACCTGAAACGAAAAAATTAACTACGTCATTGTCGTGCTCCACACAAATTACAAATCGGGTCGTGCAGAGAACACAAATGTTTTCGTGTCCTGCTCACATTGTACGACACGACGTTCTGTTGTTTTTACAGCGCAGCTTTCTTACCTAGACAAGGCCAACTTGCTCGGTTTTGCCGCGTTGTTCTGCAAAAGACTTTCAAACACGAGGAGAGCAAACGAGTGCTCAAAACGAGGATATACGAGTGCTCAAGAGGAGGATATACGAGTGCTCAAGAGGAGGATATACGAGTGCTCAAGAGGAGGATATACTGCGAGTGTCAACTGCCACAGGAGGATACTGCGAGTGTCAAGTGCCACAGGAGGATACTGCTGCAGACGTGTTCGATCGGACGAACCCCCTGAGGCTGCCACTGACGTCCGTTCCCACTGGCCCTGAGGTTATCGCTGAGACTCCCGTATCCTCCAGACAGGGCTGTTCAGAAGGTCCTGCGAACGTCGAACCTGCAGGTTTCGCTGAGCAGGATGTCTACAAGACCAGACCCCAGATGCGCGATCTCATGAGGCAAACGTTTAACCCAGGCTTTATAGCGCAAACACAGCCCACTGGCTTTTCACGACTGCTCATATCTACGACATCCATCCGTGTCCTGCCCTGGCTTCCAATTCGTATCACGAAGTGACCAAAATCCTTGCCCCCTGCCAGCATTCCGTGGTGAACCAGGTCCGCTAATCTACGCCTAGCTCATAATCCCGGGTCTCTGAGACCGTTTTCATTACCGTTTATCCCGTGTTCGTTACAAGTCCATCTCTCCGGCAACCTCGTCGTCGTCGTCGTCGTCGCTCAGACTGCTCACGCTGCTGAGGTCCTCGTCCTCGTCGTCCTCGTCCGCGTCCGTCTCCTTGTACTCGCCAGACCCGTCAAAGTTCTTCGGGTTCGCGTACCGCTTGACGTAGCTCTTGACCTTGTCGATGTACGCGTCGTGGTCGCGCAGGTACAGCGAGCTGGCCTCTCCGTTGAGCGGGTCCGAGGCGTTCGGGTAGCTCAGCAGCTGCGGCAGAAACGTCTCAAAGATGTTGAAGATGTCAAACATGGGCGACCACGACTGGTTGATCACGTCCAGACACACGCTGCCCGACATCTCGTCGATGTTCGGGTGGAAGATCTTGTTCTCAAAGCCTATCGAGGGCGACTTGTACGGGAACTGGTTGGGTATCTCCACGTGGATGCGCCAGACGCCGCCCTCGTACGGAGTGTCCTTGGGGCCCTCGAACTTGACGTAGAACTCCTGCATGTTGTCCTCCACCAGGTTCACCTCGTAGTCGCTCATCAGCCTAAGCCGTTAGTCCCTTGGTCCGCTGTGCCCGAACCTCTCCATACTCACAGCTTCATCACGTCGGTTTCTATTCTTCGCTTGGGAGAACTGGCCCCGTTAGTACCCCGCTGACGGCAATCGCGTTCCGCACGTACCTCATGGTGTTTGATTGGCGTTCGTCGCTGAAGACGAGCAGAACAAACACGGTGGCGGGACGAGCCCCTGAATTGGAGGCCCGGCCAGGGCAGGCCACGTGACCAAAACACGTGACTTCCGTCCCGCCTGCCAGATACAGTCTACACTGCACGGATAAACAGATAAATAAGATGGTTCACAGCTTGTTCTTGAGCTCCCTCAGCTTGCCCATGATCTCGTCCGGGTCCGACAGCCCCAGCTTGGCCCTGATCTGCGGGTCCGACAGCCGCATGAACGGGTTGAACTTGAGCTCGTCGCCCAGCGTGAACCGGCCCGTGGTGAACTCGTGTTCGTCGGCGTACTTCTCCAGCGCACGCAGCTCCGCGTTGTCCAGCATCGTGCGCGAGAACCGCACGTTGCTCTTGGTGTACTCGTGGCCCGGGTACACCTTGGTGTGCGCAGGCAGCTTCGCCAGCACCTCGTTGAGCGAGCGGTTCATCTGGGCCGCGGTGCCCTCGAAGAAGCGGCCGCACCCGGACGTGAAGAGCGTGTCGCCCGTGAAGACCGCACTCTCGCCGGTCGCGGTGTCCTCGGCCCAGTAGCAGATGGAGTCCTGTGTGTGGCACGGGGTCCGCAGACACGTCACGTCGATGTTGTCGCCCACCTGGATCAGTTCGTAGTGCGACGGAGAGTACACCTGGCCCGGCGAGTCCTCGCCCGCGATCACAGGCACGCCGGGGAACCGGCTGGCCAGCGCCGCGTTGCCGCCCGCGTGGTCGTAGTGGTGGTGCGTGTTGACGATGCCGACGACGTCGATGTCGTACTTCGCCAGCGCGGGAATCACCCTGCAGCGTTAGTCGATGGTCCGTCGCATCCAGGCGGTTCCAGCACACTTACTCGTCTGGCTCGGCCGGGTCGATGATCCACGTCTTCTTGGTGGGCTCGTCCGTCAGCAGATAGCAGTAGTTATCGCCTGTGCCCCACCGCATGGGGATGTAGTTAATGTGCATCTTTCGTATGTGGACGGCAAACCTCAGCATAAACTGGCCGGATTGAGGAGGAGGAGGAGAAGAAGAAGGAGAAGAAGAAGAAGAGAAGAAGAAGAGAAGAAGAAAAAGAAGAAGAGAAGAAGAAAAAGAAGAAAAAGAAGAAGAAGAAGCGTTTACGCCACTCAGGCCTAAAAGGGCCGGGCTCTCCACTCTTTTGTATGGCACTTTCTCCATTTCCCCCCAATCTGCCACTCTTTCGCTCTCTCTGCTTCTTCCTCCACCCACCCACACTGTGCTCAATCATGTCCAATCATGTCCAATCATGTCCAATCATGTCCATCATGTCCAATCATGTCCAATCACGTCCAATATAACCCAATATAACCCAATATAACCCATCATAGCCCAGTATAACCACCAATACGCCGGAAACCACAAAGCCTGGACCGGTTGGAACACGACCGCCTGAGCCCGCGAAAAAATCGCTTCCCTCAACAAGGAAGAACGCAGACACCTACACCAAGACCATGTTGCGCTGCCGACGGATGTCCACAGGCATCGTGGAGAACCTGTACAGCAACGATGCCGCGGTGAAGCGGCGGCTGGCGCTGGTTCCGCGGGACCAAGTGCACCAGATCCGGCGCGAGTGCCAGCACGACCGGCTCAAGCTGTGCTCGCTGGCGTTCATGGCGGGCTTCAGCTCGGCGCGGCGGTCCAAGGCGTTGTCGCAGGCGATGTTCGCCGTCAACAAGCTGCGGGAGCCGGCGGCGATCGCGCGCGAAACCGTCAGGCTGTGCGAGACGCTGCGGGCGGTGTGCGAGGCGCCGGCGCCGTTCCCGCTGTCGGGCGCCGCGGTGGACGTGATCGCCAAGAACCTCGACCGAACGCAGTACGCGACGGTGTTCCGGAGCCTGCTGCAGATCGGCGCGCGGTTCCCGGACGACAACCGGCGGCTCAACGCGCTGTTCAACCACCTGCTGCTGGGCACCGAGCAGGAGGCGGCGCTGGCGGTGGGCGGCGGCGGCGCCGACGTGGCCGCGCAGTACAGCCTGTTCATGCTGCACCGGGCGGTGGCGAAGCTGATCAGCGCGCGCGACGAGACCCAGGCCAAGCGCTACCTCGACATGTACCACGGGGCGCTGTGCGCCAAGATCGGCGCCATGGCGGGCCGCCGCCGCGAGCTCGCCGAGATCCGCTACCACACCCTCTCGATCAAGTTCGTGCTGGCGTTTGCCGGGGTGGCCGACGCGGAGCGCATGCTGAGCTCGATCGAGAACGCAAACCCGCGCTTCATCAGCCGCATCTACCTCATGTTCCTGGCGCACTTCCGCAAGACCGAGAACCTCGACGGCTTCGCGCAGCTGGCGGAGAAGATGACCGAGGACCCCGGGCTGCTCACCTTCACCACCAAGGTGTACGCGGCCCACGAGCTGCTGCTGCTGCTGAAGAGCCTGACGCCCGAGCTGGAGCCGTACCGCTACGTCGCGTATGTGTCGCAGTTCCACACCAAGGCCGCGCCCATGTTCGGCGCGCTCGGCGTGCACGAGACCGCCGCGTCCATGCGGGAGGGCCTGCTGCCCGCGGAGGCAGACGACGGTCTCGTGGGCCTCCTGCGGCCGGCACTGGCCTCCGACTCGTGGCCGAAGTCGCAGGTGCTGGCGGCCGTGTACCGGCTCATCTTCGAGACGCGCGACCTGGAGTTCGCCGCGATCGCGCACCTGTTCCGCAGGCTCATGGAGCTGGCCCAGCGGGTGCAGGCGGACCCGAACCTGGCCAACCACACGCTGTCGGCCACGAACCTGTCGGGCCAGGTGCTCAACTCGTTCGTGTGCCACCTGCTCGTCAACAGACACATGTACGACGAGGCGGTGGCCCTCGCGACCTCGTTTCTCGAGCACAACGTGTGTGTGATGGGCATCTTCCCGGAGACCTTCGCGGCGGTTGTGTACTGGCGGGCCGCACAGGACCCGATGCACGCCGCAGACCTGTACCTGTCGCTGCTGCGGCGGAACGTGCCGATGAGCCACCACGCGCTGCTCGGACTGGTGCTGAACCTGCTGCGCGACAAGCGCGACCTGGAGGCGCGCGGGTTCTACGAGATGCTGTGCAAGAGCGGCTACGACTTCGGCGACGGCTACATGGTGCACGAGGCGCTCAAGCGCGGGTGGACGGTGCCTGAAAGAGCGCACCACGTGGCGCTGCCGGACCGGGTCATGACCGACTACATGTTCCGGTGGAAGACCGAGCTGGACATGAAGGCCCGGCTGCTCGGGATCCACCGCGTGGCTGTCGCCGAAGACACGCCTGCCGACGACGATAACGATTTCCTGCCTGACGAACTACTTGACGATCCTAAATAACACTTAAATATCCTCTCCGAACGAGTCCAGCGACACCACCTGGCCCGGCTTGAAGGGCGGCAGCCCGAGGTACGGACACCCGTCGCACCGGAACGCGTCGCCCAGCGCGCACGAGCCACACCCGCCGGTCTTGCCCTTGATGGTGAAGTCGATCTCGGTGATGTCCTCGGAGGTAAACTTGATCTCTGTACCGAGTTTACTCTGTTCCCGCTTCCTGATGCGCTCCTCGATCCGCTCGGCCTCTGCGCTGGCCGACTGCGCCATCTGCCCGAGCAGCAGGTCCTGGGTGGACCTGTGCCTGAGCTCCTCGGCCTCCTCCTGCTCCTTGAGCCCGCACGTGCAGTCCTTGCACGCCTTTCTGCGCTTCTTGCCGTCGGGCAGCGCGCACTTGGCGGGCACCACGACCGGCGACAGCTCGTCGCCCGCCACCAGGTTGTCCTCGTCGATCATCTCCGAGTCCACCTCCGCGAAGAACTCGAGCTTGGTCTCTCTGAGCTTGGCCACCACCGAGTCCGAGTCCGAGTCGCCGTACTCGGACGTGTCCGTGAGCGTGGGCGACTTCTTCTCCGCGGCGCGCTTGAACTTGGGCAGCTTGGACGAGGCCGTGCCCTTCTTCCGCAGCTGCACGGCCTGCGTCAAGGGCTTGACCCACGACCCGTCCGGCTGTATCAGGAAGCCCGTCATGATGGCGTCCAGCTTGAGCTGTGCGGTGAACGGGCCCTCGACCCGCCCGTTGGGCCGCAGCGCCCGGTGGAACATCGACAGCACCGTGTGCGGCAGCCGCGGCGCATCCGCCGGCGATATGTAGTTGATCACGTCCAGCGACGCCTCCTCCAGCTGCAGGCCCGGGTCGTTGACCACCCGGTCGATGATGTTCTGCGCCAGCCGTGAGTTCGGCGGCAAACGCGCTGCAAACGCCGTCTTGATGGCCTCCACCTCGTCGGCCGACGTCACCACCGTTGGATGCAGCAGTAGCAGGGCGTTCATAATAAATAGATGTGTGGGTATTTGGGTGGCGAGTGGTAACAAGGAGGAAAAAAGAGGAAAAAAATTGAGCCTTACTAATTGCGCTTGGGTTGGGCGGGGCACTACCACTGAACGGAGAATGCCTATTAGTTGTGGTCTTATCAGAGACAGAGCTTCAAGAGAGGATCGGATAGAGTTGAGTGGAGTAGACGAGTGGAGTAGACGAGTGGAGTAGACGAGTGGTGCTGGTGGAGAATATATACACTATATGCGTCTCGAAGCAACAGGTGGTGCGGTGGGTCTATCTCGATAATCGTGGAAAATGTTACCTCTTTGGGACCGGATTGCGACGGAATTTGGATATCTGCAGGCCCAGATGCGCTTGGTAGCTACACCCATCTCGGGTCCAGGACCACACGCGGCGCTTCGCCTACAGACAATCACCCCAAAGGCACCGAATCACAGACAAACACCAAAACGCTCACGCCAACCGCCCAGAGGGGTTGTCACGTGATACCATTTTCTTCTTCGTTTGTGGTCGTGTGCAGATCAGGTTTCGGCGTCAGCCCAATCGGGTAAACTGTAAACACGGCGGCTCCCAGCGCTAAGCACAAAAACGACTCTTCTCCTCGTCCACACACAACACTCCACGCAAACACGACGATGGACAGCTTACAGGCCTTGGGTGTGCAGTTCACGCCCGCCGAGCTGACGAAGCTGAAGGCGGTGCTTTTCCCCGACGAACCGCTGGCGCCGAACGCACCGCAGCCGCCGCAACGGCGGGTTGTTTCGGAGAGTGCGGTGCCCGTGAGGCCCACGGACTTTGTCGCGCAGGTCTCGCGGTACATGGACGAGATCCACGCCACGGTGGGCGTGATCGGCGACCGCGACGAGTACGTGGACGAGGTACAGACGGCCGTGGTGGAGGCGCTGGCCGGTTTCAGCAGGCAGATCGCCGAGGAGCAGCAGGAGCTGGACCGCGCGGTGCTGACCAAGCTGGACAACTGCGTGCAGATGAACAACATCCTGGAGGGCTACAGCCTCGAGCCGCTGCACGAGGCGGCGAACGCGCGGGTGTCGGCGCTGCTGAACCGGTGCGCGCGGCAGGAGCGGCCCGCCAGCGTGGTGCCGCTGCTGGACCCGCAGGACAAGCTGGCGCAGCTGCACCGCGACATCCACCGGTTCGAGAGCCGGTTCACACCGATCTTCCGCGAGAAGGCGGCGCAGTTCGGCGAGACCTGCGCCGAGTTCTGGAGCTGGATGGCGCTCGTGCCCGACTACAGCCCGCGCAACGGCAAGCTGGTGTCGATCCTGCCGGCGCCCGAGGTGGCGGCGCAGCTGGTGGGCGGCGCGTTGAGCGTGGAGGCGATGCTGCCGCACCTGGTGGCGATGTCGCCGCTGGTCGCCGCCGAGGCCGCCGAGGAGACCCGCAACCTCGTGCGCTTCGCGCAGTCCCGCGTGCAGGAGCTCGCCGCCATCGCCGAGCGCATCGTGCGTCTGTACAACGCGCTGGACGTGGCCGAGCAGGACCCGCGCGTGGTGTACATGCTGGAGCTGGCGGCGGCGGCGCCGCACCTGGACCGCCCCACGCTGCTGCAGGTGGACCAGACGGTCGGGCTGTCGCGCAAGGCGATCGACGAGTTCAGCGAGATGCTGGCGGCGCTGGAGGCGGAGAAGCAGGCGCGCGAGGCCCGGCTGCAGGCGCTCCGCGACAGCTGTGCCGGGTTCTGGGCCGTGCTGGACGAGGACCCGCGCTACGTGGAGGGCTTCCTCAGGCAGAACGGCGACCTTTCCGACAAGACGGTGGCGGCGTTCGAGGCGGAGATCGCGCGGCTACAGGTGCTCAAGACGAAGCACATCTCCAAGTTCATCCAGCGGGCGCGCGCGAAGATCGAGCAGTACTGGAACACGCTGATGTACAGCGGCGAGCAGCGGCGCCAGTTCCGCGCCTACTGGGAGACACAGAGCCTCACGGAGGAGCTGCTGCAGGAGCACGAGCACGAGATCGCGCGGCTGCGCGAGCGCATGACGCAGCTCAAGCCGATCCTGGAGGCGATCCAGGAGCTGGAGGCGCTGCTGGACGAGAAGCGCCGCCTCGACGAGAGCTGCCGCAACCCGAACCGCCTCCGCCAGCGCAACTCGTTCAAGATCCTGCGCGAGGAGGAGAAGACGCGCGAGCGGCTCAAGGCGCTGCTGCCGCAGACGTTCGCCGCGCTGCGCCGCATGCTGCTGGAGTACGAGCGCGACAACGGCTACAGCTTCACGGTGGAGGACAGGCCGTACCTGGAGCGGCTCGACGACATGGAGGAGGCCGCCGTCAAGAAGCGCGCGGCGCGGCCCGCGGCGCGCCAGACGCCCGTGCGCGGGGCGGCCCGCTCGCTGTCGGCGCCGCGGATCGGCCAGCGCGAGAGCGTCGCCAAACCGGCGCCGTCGCGCTCCGCCCCGCGCTCCGCCTCGCGAACGCTGTCGGACCCGTTCTGCTCGCGATCCGTGTCGCCGGTGAAGCGCAACCTCAACAGCAGCAAGGCCACGCTGTCGCTGGTCGCCAAGCCGGCGCTGTCGCCGGTCAAGAGTGTGCGCGCCGCCTCCGCGTCGCCGTCGCGGCTCAGACCGCCGTCGGCCTCGGTGCTGCGGTCGCGCGAGCAGCGGGACCTCAACAAGGAGAACGAAATAATGACGCTTTCGCCCGTGAAGCCCAGGCTTGCCCGCACCCGCCGCCCCGCTGCGGCTGCGGCGCCCGAGATCCTCAGCTCCGACGACGAGGACGCGCGGCCGGCTTCCAATTGGCGAGCTATATACTGACTATGTAACGAAATACCCGCCGCTCAGTCCCACTCCCGCGCCACCGTCCCGTCGGGCGGCGCCGTTTCGACCTTGCCCTTGGACACGCTGCTCCAGTCCGTGGACAGCGCCGTGCCGTTGCTCTCGACGAAGCTCTTCATCATGGCGCGGCGCGTTTCGTCGTCGGCGTCGGCGTACAGCTTCTTGAAGAAGTCGTTGACGTTGGCGTCCTCCTCACCCGCCAGCTCCTTCTCGAGCTCCTTCTCGAGCGTTCTCCAGTCTTTTCTGCGAGCCTGCGGGGCGCTCGCCGCCGGCGGCGCCTGTTGCCGCTGAACCGTGCCGTCGTCGGCGCTCCGGACGAGCCCCTTCCACGTGAGCTCCGCTGCCTTCGTCAGCTCCACCTCCAGCTTCGTCCCGAACACGCGGTGGGTTTCTGAGGCTGCGGCATGCGGCAGCTCCGTGGCGTATCTGTAGCGCGCGCCGTCGCCGCCCGTGAACGAGACACTCAGCGCCGCCGAGTCAAGCGCCACCTCGACGCTGTGCTCGTCGATGTTCTTCACAAAGAACGATATGTTCACTGCGGACGCGCTCTGGTACCAGTCGTAGCGCGGAGTGGTCATATTTGGTGAAGAGGGGGGAGAAGCTGGTCAAGCGTGTTTGGTTTTTTTATCTCGATCGGTTTAGATGAGTCACGTGACTTCCGGGAAGAAAGAAAAAATTTAAAAAATTTAAAAAAATTCAAAATTCAAAATTCAAAGCCAAAGCCAAAGCCAAAGCCAACAGTCCAACAAACCACCTCACGCCATCAAGACATGTCACGGGTAAACACACTGGTCCTGGACGCCGGTCCGCTCATCAACCAGCCGGCAGCAACGCTGCAAGGGTATGCTCAGAACTTTGTGACCACTCCCGGAGTGTTCGCCGAGCTGAGAGACGAAAACGCCAGAAAGCAGGCCGTTCTGTGGGGCGACAGGCTCACGATCAGACAGCCCAAGAGCCAATTTGTGAAGCGGGTTGTTGACTTTGCCCGGCTCACCGGAGACTCCACGGTGCTGTCGACGAACGATATCCACATAATCGCGCTGGCGTACGAGATGGAGTGCGAGCTGAACCACGGGGACTGGAGGCTGAAGAAGTACCCTGGCGAGAAGAAGCGGGTTAAGCCGGTTAAGCAGGCGGAGGCGGAAGAGCCAGCGGAGGCGGAAGAGCCAGCGGTCACTGAGGAACTGCAGGAGGTGAAGCCCGTCCAACGCGAAGCGGAGCCAGCGGAGCAGAAGAAGCCCCGTCGCCGGGGAGGCCGGAAGCACAAGAAGAAGGCTGAGACTGAGAGTGCTGAGACTGAAGCTGCTGAGATTGAGAGTGCTGAGACACAGACTGCTGAGACTGAAGCTGCTGAGACACAGACTGCTGAGACACAGACTGCTGAGACTGAAGCTGCGGAGACACAGAGTTCAGCCACTGCTGAGACCGAGAATGACAGCGAATGGCAGGTTGTCGGGAAGAAGGAAACGCCGCTGGAGGAGGAGTACGACCTCGAGGAAGACGAAGGCGAGTGGATCACCACCGAGAACATCGACGAGGAGATCGTCAAGGACAAGGGCGAGAAGATCGAGCAGCAGGACGTGGTGCGTGTGAAGGTTGCGCTGGCGACGGGCGACTTTGCGTGCCAGAACGTGAGTCTGCAGATCGGGCTCAACCTCATGAACACCACGACCGGAATGCGCATCAAGCGCGTGCGCAACTACATGCTGCGGTGCCACGCGTGCTTCCGGCTGCACGCGATCCCGAAGGACGGCAAGCCGAAGCACTTCTGCTCCGCGTGCGGCGGCGCCACGCTCATCCGGTGCGCGGTCTCGGTCGACTCCAAGACGGGCCAGGTGACCCCGCACCTCAAGCACAACTTCCAGTGGTTCACCCGCGGAAACCGCTACAGCCTGCCCAGCCCGCAGTCCAAGGCCAACACGCGCCGCGTCGGCAACGGTGGCTACCAGCACCGCAAGGAGAACAACCACCAGGACATCGCGCTGCTGCGCGAGGACCAGAAGGAGTACCAGCTGGCCGTCAAGAACGAGATGTGGCAGAAGCGCCAGATGGAGAAGCAGGCCGAGGAGTGGTTGGGAACAGGCGGCAGCGCCGACGGCTACATGTCGCCGTTCCACGCGGACCAGATCCGCGCCGGCGGAGTGCGTGTGAACAAGGGCCGCTTTGCGAACAGCGTGCGGAGAACACGGAAGTGAAGCAGGTGGAGCGGGAATGGAGAACGGAGAGTGGAGAACGGAGAGTGAAAAGCGGAGAGTGAAAAATGGAGAGTGAAAAATGGAGAATGATTATGTAATACTAAATGCTCACGTGATCGATATCTGTGTTATCTGTGTGTGGCACGACTTTGGTCGTGTTCGGCGCAGAAAAAATTTCTCGGCTCCGCGCACGACCCCGCTTTGCCTCAGTTTTGCTTGTTCTTGCCCCTTGCCTGCGCCCGCCACCTTTTTCTTCTGTTCCGCCATCCATCCTGCGATACTCCCGATACATTCGTGCGTCTTGCCGGATTCTGGGTCTGCCGAACGTGTTCGTTTCTGTTTCAATCTAACCATGGCGGAAGAAGATCCGAGAAAGACCGTGTCCTTCAACCCGGCTCCGCTCAAGACGGACCTGAGAAAGGACATCAACAAGCAGCAGCAGCAGTCGCACTCCTCGCAGAGCGACATGGTGGAGTCGCCCTCCGTGCTGGCGCTCTCCAGCCTGCGCTGCCCCTCGCCACCGCCCATTCTGCAGAAGTCCACCAACCTGGACGCGGACGTGACCCATGCCGATCTCGCGGCGCCGGCGGCCGACGACGCCGCCAGCCCGGCCAAGTCCATCAACTTCTCGCCGCAGAGCCCCAGCCACTCGCTGCGCGAGACGGTGCCCGCGGGAGGCGCCGTTCTGCGCGGGCGGGCCGCCGCGCAGGCCGTGGTTGCCGCGGTGGCGGCCCAGGCCGCGCGCGAGAAGCGCAACAAGAGCAACCTGACCGAGAGCATCGCCAAGGCAGACGCGTTCGTCGTGCCGCAGGGCCAGGTGTCGCACCACAAGGCGCCGTCGATGCACGCGCACTTTTACGTGGAGGACGCCGTCCGGCACGCCAGCTCCGGAAACCGCTCGCGCAGCGGGTCCGGGTCGACCAGCGAGACCAAGAGCATCGCCGAGCTGATCGAGAACCACCACGATACAAACACGCTGGCGGCGCGGCTGCCGCAGGACGACGGCAAGCTGCACATTCTGTTTGGGGCGTGTGGCTCGATCTCCATCAAGAAGACGAGGCTCATCATAAACAAGCTCGAGGAGGTGTACAAGCACAAGGTGTCGATCCAGCTGATCCTCACCAAGGCCGCAGAGCACTTTGTGTCGCGCGGCGAGTTCCCGGCAAACGTGCAGATATGGCGCGACAAGGACGAGTGGACCACCTGGTCCAGCAGAACAGACCCGGTGCTGCACATCGAGCTCCGGCGCTGGGCCGACATCCTGATAATAGCGCCGCTCTCCGCCAACACGCTGTCCAAGATCGCGCTCGGGCTGTGCGACAACCTGCTGACCAACGTGGTGCGCGCCTGGAACACGCAGTACCCGATCCTGCTCGCGCCCGCGATGGTGTCGTTTGCGTACACGTCCGCGTCCACAAAGCGCCACGCCAAGTCCATCAAGGAGGACATGAAGTGGATCGAGATCCTCAAGCCCACCGAGAAGGTGGTGAGCTCGTACGGCGAGATCGGCATGGGCGGCATGATGGACTGGAACGAGGTGGTGGACAAGATCGTGATGAAGCTGGGCGGGTATCCGGACGACGACGACGACAACAAGGACGACGAGGCCATCGAGGACGAGGACGACAACAACGACGACAATAATGACGACGAGGACGAGGATGACGACGACGACGACGAGGATGAGGATGACGACGACGACGACGACGACGACGACGACACCACAGACAAGAAGCTCGCCGGCAGCACCCGCAAGCTGACGGTTGCCGAGGAAGACGAGCTGGTCCACCGCTAGCCCGGCGCCCGCGTTGCCGAGTCCACCGTTATTAGCTCAATATTCAGTAATGTGAACCGAAAAGATTTGGCTGGTCGTGTCCGGTCGGGTTCGCCGCGTGCGTGGCCGGGCCAAACGGAAAAACATTTTGGTTTTATTGTTTTCCTTTTGCAAACCAAGCCAGGCTTTACTCCGTGCCCGGTATCCATTGTTGCGAACGCGAACGCATCCAATATATCTGCGGAAACCGGCGTGCGAACCCACGGGCTGCTGACTAGACACACACTGCACGCGAGCGAGAGACAGCGACAGAGACGTGGCTGTTTGTTTACACCCTGAGCCACCTGAAACAAACCAATTCCATGAGCGAGCCAGAGCCGGACTCGATGCTGCCGCCCGCGACGCCCGTGCTGGAACAGGGCAGGCAGGACAGCCGAACGGTGCCCAGCACGCCCAAGGCGCCCGCGGTGGCGTCCTCCCCAAACGTCCGGGCCGGCCTGGGCCTGCTGCCCAAGACGCCGGACCGCCCCACCGTCAACGCGGACGACTCGACGCCGCTGCTGTCGCCGACGTACAAAAGACGGTCTGCTGACTTCTACGCGCTGCTCAAGAGCCCGGACCACAGGATAGCGAAGCAGGACAGCGTGAAGCGGCGGTCGCTGGAGCTCTACAACGTGATCAACAAGTCGCCGGACCGGTTTGTGTTCCACGACACCTCCGGCTCGCCCAAGCGCCAGATCCGCGTCACCAAGAAGAACCCGGCGGAGATCAAGGAGATCTCGGAGACGCTCAAGACGAAGCTCAACTACGCCGCTCTCAAGCTGCAGAACGGCTGGGCCAACAAGTCGCTAGAGGAGCTCGAGCAGACGCAGCTGCTGCCGCACAAGCCCACCTTCCCGAGGCTGGACCAGGTCGCCAGCAGGCCGCGCGTGAGCAGCAACGACGAAGGGTTCGCAGACCTGGCGCTGTACAGCGCGCTGAGTCGCAAGAACTCCTCGCACAACGTGGACGACGAGGTGGCCGAGAAGGAGGCGGTGATGTCGCTGATGTCGCTGTCATCGCCGGTCAAGAAGGCGCCTCCGCCGTTCCCGTACCCGAGCCCCTCGCCATACACGCCCCATTTCCCAAGAACCCCGCGCGATAGCGCCATCGCCACCGATTCCGACGACGACACCGACGTCGAGGCCGCCCGGCCCGAGGACGACGACGCTAAGACCGCCAGTGATTACTCCGACGCATGATCCGCATTATTTTCCCCTGTCTTATTTCCGCAACTGTACCAATATAAACATGCCCCTCATTAGATAATCTCGCAAAAGAAAACAGAAATGTGCGTTTATGCACTCAATTTCACACTTTAGACGCCCTGGTGATTCGACTTCGTCAAGGAGGCTAAGCGCCAAAGCCACCTCGGAACATTCCCACCCAAGGCGAACCGCCCAGTTGCAAACAGCAGCAGCAGCCAATTCCACGGATCCGGCGATAGGTCCCGCCATCGCGGGACATTGTCCAATAACAGGGGCAGATAGAGTGATGGACCCACTCCTGGAAGATTCTGTCTCGACATCAGGTTGCGTTTGCACGGGGATTTCTAAAAAAAGCCTCCTCGTGCGGCGCATGCCTATCGATCTGGAAAATCCCCCAAGCCGATCTCGGCGCTTCGCCCCCTCTTCTCGCCCGTCTCCACTCGGGTTCGCGCTGGACGAACAGGAACCTACGTGTGTGCATATGTGTTCGATCCGGTGGATGTGCCTAGTAGGATAGATGTAAAAAATAACCCGGTTACCGAGGAGCTCGCAAAGCGGAACGACAGCAACGCAGAATTCCGGATTCTCGGGTCCCAATTTATCCGAAAGCGGAAAGTTTCTAAAAATACCAACTGGACGTTTCTCTTTTGATGGGATATTCCCACTCGTATATAAGGCGCGAGATTTCCCCTCTTCCTGCTCGACCTCTTTTCCCATCAACCTTCACTTCCACCTCCCAAAAACACACAATGCAGTACAGATCTGTTGCTCTTGCCGGTGCTCTCGCCTCCGGCGCCATGGCCGCTTACATTCCATCCGAGCCATGGACCACCCTCACTCCATCCGCTACCCTTTCTGGTGCCACCACCGACTACACCGCCACCTTTGGCATTGCTGTCAACCCAGTGGCCACCTCCACCAAGGCCAAGCGTGATGTCGTCTCCCAGATCGGCGACGGCCAGATCCAGGCTGACACCACCACCACCACTTCCTCCGCCAAGAAGACGGCTGCTGTCGTGACCCAGATCGGTGATGGTCAGATCCAGGCTGACACCACCACCAAGACCACTAAGGCCAAGACCACCGCTGCTGTTGTGACACAGATCGGCGACGGTCAGATCCAGGCTGACACCACCACCAAGACCACTAAGGCCAAGACCACTGCCGCTGTTGTCACCCAGATCGGTGATGGCCAGATCCAGGCTGACACCACCACCAAGAGCGCCAAGGCCAAGACCACCGCCGCTGTTGTTACCCAGATCGGCGACGGTCAGATCCAGGCTGACACCACCACCAAGACCGCTGCTGCTGTCGTGACCCAGATCGGCGATGGCCAGATCCAGGCTGACACCACCACCAAGACCGCTGCTGTCGTGACCCAGATCGGCGATGGCCAGGTCCAGGCTGACACCACCACCAAGACCGCTGCCGTCGCCACTCAGATCGGTGACGGTCAGGTCCAGGCCACCACCTCCGCCAAGACCACCGATGCCGTTTCCCAGATCGGTGACGGTCAGATCCAGGCCACCACCACCACCGGTACCGCCGTTGCCCAGGAGACCGACGGCCAGACCACTTCTGGCGACAGCTCCGACTCCGTCACCGTTGCCTGCAAGTCTGACGACGCTCTTGCCCTCAGCCTCAAGGGCGGTATCTTGACCGATGCCAAGGGAAGAATCGGTTCCATCGTTGCCAACAGACAGTTCCAGTTTGACGGTCCACCACCACAGGCCGGTGCCATCTACGCTGCCGGCTGGTCTGTCTCCGAGGACGGTCTCCTTGCCATCGGTAACACCACCACTTTCTACCAGTGTCTCTCCGGTACCTTCTACAACTTGTACGACGAGTCTATCGGTGACCAGTGTAAGGAGGTTACTCTCGAGATTGTCGACCTCGTCTCCTGTTAAACAGACACACTTCATCTTTTGACCTTTCTTCCACGTTGACTTTTTTTTTCACTTCCGAAAATCTTCCATTTTTACAAAAGACCTTCATCATTGGTTTCATTTTTTTTTAATATCATTTTTATCGCATTGAATATCTACTCGCCTCATTAAGCATTCCCATTCCAAATCCCAAACCCGTAGAAATTACACCGTTTGTATTCTCTGTCCAATTAAGCGCCAGCAAAAACGCAACATCTCCGGACGCATCGAAACGCGAGACGCGTCCCATTTTTCCGGGGATTGCCGAGCTAAAACTTAAATTGGCATTTTCGAATGGGTCATGTATGCCTTTTTACGGCAAGAGCCCAATCGGGTGAGATGTCGGCTATAGATTCCTTCACATGATCTCGAGCATCAAATCTTCGGTGTCCGTATTGGTGATTTCGTACCGCAAAACCTTGCCCGTAATGTACACCATGGTCAGCCCGTATTTCAGCTCGTCGAGCGGGGCCACAGATATACCGAGTAACCCCCAGTCTTCCAGAGGCAGTCCGGGGAAGATGTACTCCTGTCTGAATGCAAAACACCCACGGTACTGCGTGAGCCGGAACAGCGAAGCCTGGCCGTACTCATTCGCAACGACAAACGCGGATATCTCCGGAATCACCACGCTCATCGAGATGCGGTTGGTGTGCTGTGTATCCACATCGGGATACTGAAATAGAGAATCACTCGTTGCGTTGCACACCAGCCGGTTCGCCCGGAAAAGGGATACTTTGGAGGTGCTGGTGACCAGCACAAAGTTGTCATCGAATGAGTCTTCTATGCTTCTCTTGCACCAGTACTCCTTCCCGTTGACGGATTTTGTCTTTGTGTGTCCCCGCTGTACCCCAAGGTAGAACGAGTCGTAGAACTTGCGCTGCCTCCTGTAGAAATCGGTGGTGTTCATCATGCTCTCTGTGGTCTCGTCCGTCGTACACACGTCAAAGTGACCCAGAGTGGCTCCGATCCCAAAGTGGCTCGAGACACAGGGGTCGCACTCGACGCCCAGGATCTTTGACGCCTGCGCAATGGTCTTTGCGCGCCTCTCTTCCCAGATCCTGGGATTACCGGACAAGGCTGCAAACGATATCACCTTTTTGAAGTAGGAAGAGCGTACGTGTGACACGGACCACACGTCCTCTGTCAAGCGAGTTCTCGCTATCGTCCAAGGCGGGAACATGTCGGGCGACGTGGTGAATTTGGGGAGTCTGGATTGCTCGATGCGAGGGTGAATCCAAACCCCACTTGTGCCTATCGCTCCGAATTGCGACCTGTTCCGTATCTCAAACCTGAGAATGACAAGCTCGTGGCTGATCGATCCAGCTGCCGCCTCCACAAAAACCGTATCACCGGAGCGCTTGATGCTCAGAAAGCACACAGAAGGTATGTTGTGCTCCAGCTTCTGCGATCTCGTAAAACAGCACCTGCCGTTGTCGAACAGAAGCAACGATACATGGCACGAGTTATCCGACACCAGCAACAGATCGTGCTCGGAGCTGATGTCGAGTCCCCACACCGATGCACTGAATTGCAGGGTATAGCTGGGAGTAGACGGGATCTCCCCTTCGAGCCTGTATATCAGAACCCTCCCGTCCTCCAAACCCGCAACGAGTATCTCGACCCCGTGAAGACACCCCAGCTTCAACACGTTGACAGCAGTCATGTTCGGCAGCGGCATATCCTCGATGCGGAGATTGGTCCGCCGTATGCAGTCATCCCCGAAGCCAGCACGGCCGAGGATTCTGCCTGTGTTCGGCACCATGACCCCGATCCCGTTCACATCGCCGATGAACACCACGTTCATCTTCGCGGAGTGGGCCACGGCGTTGTTTCTGTAAGGTGCCGAGAACATGCTGTGGTGATGCTCCCCCGTGAACTTCAGCGACAGCGAGTCGCCAAACATCTCAGCCGGAGACTTCTTGTAGGCAAACGGCCCCAGTGTTGGCTCCTTGTACTCTGTATCGTGCGGGTTGCGGATACCGTTGTGTTCGAGCTCGATCTCCCGCATCTCCGTGGCCGAGTGGCCGTCCCACTTGGTGAACGTCTCGGTGGAGTCCAGAGGAAGCTCCGTATCCCTCTCTGGGCTTGCGGATCGCTCGATGTCTGTGTTCTGGTACCCACCGGTCTTCCTATAGAAGCAATCGGAGTCGCTGTTGCCCAGCACCTCGATCTCGTCCGAGTATCGCCGGCTCACCAGATGGCTGCTCTCGTAGTAGTCATCGAAGTCAAAGTTGTTGTTGCCAGCGCTCACCAATACCGCTCCCTCCTCCTCCTCCTCCTCCTCCTCCTCCTCTTCGTCGTCATCGCTATCTGGGAACAGGTTCCTTCGCGTGTCTTCGTTCCCCTTCCGGTACTCTTTGGCTATGTTGTTGAACAGCAGATACCGTTCAAACCGCCGGAAATGGTCTGCGTCCTGTGCCTTGAGGTTGAACCGTCGGAGGTAGTCCTCTCGCGACTCTGTCGATTCGGACGGCGGTGTGATCAGCGGGGAGGTGGGAAGCAGCGATGGCGTGGACAGGAGCTTGTCCTTGGCCCGTTTATCCCGTGAGTGTGCCTCCTGCAGCACCCTGAGCCCCTCGTCGTCCATGTTCGGCGGTTTCCGTGTGTAAAACCCTTGTCGTAGAGCATCGGCGCGTGTACAACAAGGGGGGCGAGGCTAAAAGCGGCACGTCGTCGCTGACAGTGCTTAGGTAAGCCCAGACACGCCGGAACTGCGATGTGGGGCGCCAACGCGGCGCTGAAAACGGCCTGAGCACCCACGGAGCTGCTGGGGTTTGTATAGGCCAACTGAGACACCGCTCAGGACTTACGGCCCTGGGATTGCGGGCGCCTGGGGGTTGTTGGCCGTGTTTGTTGACGTGGGGGGCGACGGTGCGGCTCACAACCGGAGCGTTTCGTTACATTTTCTGGCGCTCTGCCCCCTTGTTGACGCGTTCTTCTCCCACAAGACAAGGGCAGCCACATCCGAATCGTGTGTGTGACTTATTTACCATTGGAATCGAGGCATGAAGTACGGGTGTGGACCGTTTCAGATGGAAAAAACGGTGTTGTTACTGCTGGCCGTGCTCTTTGTGGCCGCCAGAGCCGCCGTGAACCCGGTGGCGATCAAGGGCCGCCACTTCCGAGACGCGGTCACAGACGAGCCGTTCTTCATCAGGGGCGTGGACTACCAGCCGGGTGGCTCTGCTGCGGTCTCCAAGGCGAAGGACCCGCTCTCTGACACCAACACCTGCGCGCGAGACATCTTCTTGTTCCAGGAGCTGGGCATCAACACGATCCGAGTTTACTCGGTGAACCCAGAGCTCAACCACGACAAGTGCATGACCATGCTGGCTGCTGCTGGCATCTACCTCGTTCTGGACGTGAACTCGCCGCTCCAAGACTCGCATCTCAACAGATACGAGCCTTGGAACAGCTACCACGAGGCGTACCTGAGCCACATCTTCAGGGTGGTGGAGCAGTTCAGCGGTTACAACAACACGCTGGCATTTTTTGCCGGCAACGAGGTGATCAACGACGAGAAGTCGGCCGAGGCTTCTCCGCGCTACATCAAGGCGGTTGTGAGGGACTTGAAAAACTACATGGAGTACAACTCTCTGCGGAAAATTCCCGTTGGTTACTCTGCCGCCGATGATCTCAAGTACAGGGTGTCCCTGGCGAAGTACCTCGAGTGCTCAGACGGCAGCCCCATGGAGTCTATAGACTTCTACGGCGTCAACTCGTACCAGTGGTGTGGCAAGCAGACGTTCCACTCCAGCGGTTACAACGTGCTGGTTGACCACTACAGAGACTACACCAAGCCCATCTTTTTCTCTGAGTATGTGCCCGCTTTTTCTCGTCTTTGACGGATACTAACTTTCGCTCCCTTGCCCAGATTCGGCTGCAACGAGATTTCGCCCAGGCTCTTCGAGGAGATACAGAGCATCTTCTCGGAGAAGATGTCCCACGTGTTCTGTGGTGGACTGGTGTACGAGTTTTCCCAGGAACCGAACAACTACGGTCTGGTCGATATCAACGACGACGGATCTGTCCAGCTGAGAGACGACTTCACAACCCTCCAGTCCCAACTGGCCGCCGCTGCCGATCCTCCTGATGGGTCAGGTAAGACGTCCAGGATCGGTGCGTTCCGGCAAAAGGTGCTATCCCCCACCACCCCCAGATGCGAGGAGTTCTACTCCAACGTTAACACAGGTCCAGGGCTGCCACCGTGTCCGGCTGACAACCTCATCAGACAGCGTGCGCGCGGCAGTGAGGGCGGCCAGTTTGTCCCGCTGAGCGAGTCGGAGCTGGTGTCCACTTTCGCGGTATACGGCCAGGATGGCAAGGCCGTTGGGAAGCCAGTGAGGGTCAATCCAACCACCCGTGCAAACCGGGTTGCTTTCCGCAGTGGTAAGTGGGAGTTATTAGACCTTTGAGCGCTCGGGGTTCTTTTCTAACGCATCCGATAGTTTCCTCAAAGAGTACGACGACTCTTGACTGGGGATATATCTTTCTTCTTATTGCTCCTGTTGTGCTGTATCTTACCGTGAAATGAAAACACAAAAGCAAGCTCTTAGTTCATCTTGTAGAGTAGAGTACCGTTGGACTTGTGTACGGTAACCTGACACCGTTCGCCTATGAACGGATTCAGCAGCTGTCTCCAGTCGCTGTACTCCGCCCTCTCCATGATTTTGGAGTCGTTGGGAGTGAGGCTGATGGAGAGCTCTGACAGCTGGGACAGTCTCGTGAAGAACCAGAAGAGACACACCTTGTAGGAGCTGAAGTCCAGCGAGTTGGTGGGTTCTCTCGGTATGTTGGCCATGTTGAGGAAGTCCACGCCGATGAGCTCAAGCCTGTTGAGTCGCGGTGAGTTGCAGAGAAGAGCGAAAAATCCGTCAAACTGGGCCGAGTACTTGTCGAGGAAGTTCTGGAAAACACGAGATCCAAAGTCTAGAAGCATCACGTTTGCATTCTGGAAAGACGTGAGGATCGTCAGGTCCGCCAGCGTCTTGAGATCGCGCAGCTCCAGTCTCTTGACGTTGCGGAAGTACTGCGGGATCAGCTTGAGCGCACCCGGCTGTACCGAGCACCCACTCAGCACCAGTAACTGGCACGCAGATGAGTAGTTTGGCTTCGGCGAGTCGTCCGTGACAAACTCGTCTGTGGTGGCGTCGTACAGGTACTTGGTTGACCTGAGCGACGTGAGGTCGATGGTCATGCGCGAGAGTCGCAGCTCGACAAACTCGCCAAACGTCCACAGCAGGTTCGAGCGCAGCGGGATGGTCCAGCCGCTCTCCGCCGACAGGTCCAGGGTCTTGATCGAGAACTTCGGCACCAGCTCCTTCGTCGATGTGTAGTACCACTTGCGCTGCTTCGAGTCCAGTCGCTTGCACAGCGCGGTCCACGAGGGGAACTCGAACCGCGGCGGAACGTCCACCACGACAACGGTCTGCAGGTTCTTCAGCAGCGGCATCTCCATGAGGCTGTCGACGTAGTCGTTCTCCACCACGTTGTTGCGCTCTCCGTAGTTGGATCCTATGTTGCCCATGCTGAGCTCCTGGCCCCCGCACGAGGTGGGTGACCTGAACACAAGCGTCTGGATGATCGGCCCGATGCGGTTGCCCGACTTCTTCAGCAGCCGGTTGAACTTGTCGATTCGGCTCCGCGACGACAGCACCACCTCCTTGAACAGGAACTCCTTGCGGATCAGGTCGTTCAGCTTCGAACACGTCAGCGACAGCGCCAGCCGGTTGGGCGTGTCGAGGTGTGCAACCACAAGCACCAGGATCTCCGACGGCAGCCCCAGCAGGTGCGTCAGCGGGTACACAACCGGCGCCCGAGGTACCTGCGGCTGTCTCTTCCGTCCGATCAGCTGCAGCCTCCGCATGTCACACTGTGGAGTGGCACGGCTGAGGAAGAAAGGGTTTTGCGAAAACCGGAATTTCAACCGGGTCGTGGCTAACCTAAAAAAAGATATAAAAAAGGCGGCTGACTTGGGTGCGGCTGTTTCTCTGCCGGTGCACGCCCCCGTTGCTTGTTGCAATTCACATGGCGTTTGTCCCGCACGCCACCCTTCTTCCCCAGCAGAGCCTACGGACCATGGAGAAGGAGAAGCTCAGCACGCCTCTGAGCTCGCAGTTGTACCTGCTGTCGCTGTGGGTGACCGCACGCGTCATCCGGTACACGCCGCCGTGGCTGTGGGTGATCGTGGAGACCGTGTGCGACATCGCGGTGTTTTGGATACACCGGCTGTACCGGATGCTCATCAAGAAGAACTCGCGCGGGCTGGCCATCAAGCAGCTCGAGACCACCGAGACGTACGCGGAGTGGTCGCGCATAGCCGCTTCGATAGACAGCCTCGACGGCGGGCTGCTGTGGAGACGCAACTTCATCAGCCGGCTGTACGACTACGAGCTGATAAACGAGCGACTGGTGACGCTGCAGGAAGCACGGTACCGCGGTGACTACCTGCGGATCATCTCTGTGTTTCGCGCAGGCCTGCTGCGCAACTTTGGCGGCATCGCGGCCAAAGAGCTGTACACACGGGCGTACTCCGGCACCAAGATCCTCATCGAGGAGTACATAGCAGAGGTGCTGGAGTGTCTGCAGTTTGTGCACGAGTACGAGTCGGAAGAGGACTACAACAGCATCTCCAACTTCAACCAGATGAAGCTGGACTTCTTCCACGACGCAAGACAGACGTTTGGCTCCACCGCCCTCATCCTGCAAGGCGGCTCGCTGTTTGGGCTCTGCCACCTCGGGGTGGTGCGTGCGCTGTATGCCAAGGGCCTGCTGCCACGCATCATATCTGGGAGTGCGGTGGGTGCCATCGTCGCCGCTCTGGTTTGCGTTTTGCCAGAGCCGGAGCTCGAGGACCTGTCTGCGATAACCGAGACCCTCATCAACTCGGACTCGAAGGAGTTTGCAGAGAACTCCACGAGCGACATCATCGAGGCGGTGACGAAGAACGGATACAGCCACGACATCCTCACGTTTGCAAAGTACGTGCACCAGCGGCTGGGCGACCTCACGTTCGAGGAGGCGTATCTCAAGACAGAGCGCATCCTCAACGTTCTGATACACCCCACAGACGTGTCTGTGCCGCCGCTGATGAACTACGTCACCACCCCGAACGTGGTGATATGGTCGGCGCTGACGTGTTCTGCTGGCGATGGCGTGTTTCTGGAGAGACCAAAGTTGTACATCAAGAACCAGGACGGTGAGGTGAAGCAGATGGAGATGTACCGCGAGTGCCAGTTCCTCACCCCCCACCAGGCCAGCGACAGTGCACATGTACACGAAAAGTCGCACCTGGCCACGCTTATCTCGCCATACACGAGGCTGACGGAGCTGTTCAACGTGAACCACTTTGTTGTGTCTCTCGCGAGGCCGTACCTGTCGCCGCTGATAGGCAACGACCTCAAGCACGGGTCCAACTGGTATCCCGAGCGCTTGCTGAAGACCGTGCTGGGGCTGGAGTTCCAGCACAGGGTCAACATGCTGGACCGAATGGGGATTCTGTTCAGCTGGATCAAGAGGCTCGCCATCGACGAAAAGACCCCTCGTCGCAACGCCTCCGGCATAACAATCGTGCCTGGGATCAAGACCCTCGTGCGCGATTTTGGACGTGTGTTTGACGTGAACAAGTCGAACGTGAACATCCCGTACTGGATTCTCGTGGGAGACAGAAGCGTCTGGCCGCTGTACCCTATTCTGTGGACGAGAATCGCCATTGAATTTGCGCTTGATGATTACTACAGCGTGCATAGAAAGATGTAATATACACTTCACTTGAAGAACAGTCTGACCGAGCCCTCCTTGTTCAGCAGGTAGAGGTACTCCTTTTCCAGAACCACACTCCCGTCTCCAAACGGCACAGCTCCGCGGGTCACGCTGATCACGCCCGTGGCATCGTGCGCGTGGCCTGTGTCCAGCGGATGCAGGTCTATCACGGTGTTGGCACGGTGCAGCAGCTTCACCACGAGCTCTCCGTGCGCCCCGCGCACCAGCGGCGAGTCGGTCGCGGTCACCACGGTCAGGTTGGCTACCTGGTTGAGTCTGTGCAGCTGTAGCAGCACATCGTCGGCAGAGCAGCCCAGCACCGCGATGGCAAGCTCCGGCGACTCGACGATGACGGAGGGCCGCGTCCCGCGACGCGCCAGCCGCTCGGCCTCGACCGCCACCTTCTGGAACACCGTCTGTGTGCTGGAGCCGCTCTTCAGCGCCTCTTCGGCCGTGTCCACGAACACCGCGTTTCCCCTGGCGCTCGCTATGTCCTGGCCCAGGTTCCGCTTCCACGCCTTGGTGTAGAAGGACGCATCCTGGAAGAAAGACGCCACCACCACCCCGGTCTTGGGCACAGCGGCGGTGTACTGTCGCCCGCTGACGAGCCCCGGGCTGTAGTGGCACGTCCCCAGCAGACTCTCCTCAGCCAGGCCTGTCAGCAGCCACGACGGCGCCGTTCCCTGTGTGTGCGTCACCACCGTCAGCATCCCGTCTCCCGAAAGCCGCCTCTCGGGCAGAATCTGGCCGTCCTGGAACACAACGAAATCCTGCTGCTGCAACTGCGAGGTCATCTTCTGCGCTGTATCACCTCCTTGTGTCGGCGCCTGCCACTAAGTGCTTGTCTTGCAAGAGTGCTAGGCTTCTGAGCCTGCTTGTCTGAGACGCTTCCGGGAGACGGGTAGTCGTGTCCCAGTCCAAATTGGGGTTGAGTTTTTTTTTTTTTTCTTCAGAAAAACTCTGAGCGTCCAGCTTGTTCTCTCTTCTTCTTCCACAAATCAGAAACCAGCATGTCTGCCTCTCTGCCAGCACCAACTTCAGCGGTTTCCGCTCCGGCCTTCAAGTCCGTCAAGGCGTTCACGCCCGCGGTGCGCCGCCCCATCGAGCCGGTTGGCCGTTTCTTCCTCGCGCACGCTCTCAGAGCCTCCAGAGGCCACACGTGGTCCGAGTACGAGAAGATCGAGGCCGAGAAGAACGTCAAGTCCGTGGACGAATCCAACGACGAGGACGACTTTGACGAGGAGCAGAGCGAGGAGCTGCTCAAGCACGACCCCAGAGACTGGAAGAGCGCCGACCTGTACGCCGTTCTCGGCCTCACCAAGTACCGCTGGAGAGCCACTCCCGAGCAGATCGTCAAGGCCCACAGAAAGCAGGTGCTGAAGCACCACCCAGACAAGAAGGGTGAGCACGGAGGCCTGGACCAGGATGGCTTCTTCAAGATTATCCAGAAGGCCTACGAGACCATGCTCGACCCAGCCAAGAGACAGCAGTTTGACTCTGTCGACTTCAACGCGGACGTCGAGCCTCCGGCTCCAAAGTCCGAGTACGACTTCTTCGAGGCCTGGGGTCCTGTTTTCGAGGCCGAGGGCAGATTCTCCAAGAAGCAGCCGGTCCCAGCGCTCGGTGACATCAACGCGCCCAAGGCTGAGGTTGATGCCTTCTACGCCTTCTGGTACAACGTTGACTCGTGGAGATCGTTTGAGTTTTTGGATGAGGACGTTCCAGACGACACCGCCAACCGTGACCACAAGCGCTACGTCGAGCGCAAGAACAAGGCTGCCAGACAGAAGAAGAAGAACGAGGACAACAAGCGCCTTGCCGAGCTCGTCAAGAGAGCGCTGTCCGAGGACCCGCGCATCAAGATGTTCAAGCAGCAGGAGAAGGACGAGAAGGCCCGCAGAAAGTGGGAAAGAGAGGCCGGCTCCAGACAGGCTGCTGAGGAGGCGCGCCTGAAGAAGGAGGCCGAGGAGAAGGCTGCTGCTGAGCAAGAAGCCGCGGCCAAGGCGCAGAAGGAGAACTCCAAGAAGGCCAAGGAGGCTGCCAAGAGCGCTAAGAAGAAGAACAAGCGTGCCATCAGGGGCTCTGCCAAGGACGTTGACTACTTTGGCGACGCTGCGCAGGCCGACGCCATCAACGCCGAGGTGGAGCTGCTGATCGAGTCCTTCGACGACGTCAAGCTCGGCGAGGTGGCCGCCAAGGTGGGCGGTGCCTCCGACGCTGCTGTTGTCAAGACTACGCTCACCGAGGCTGCCCAGGAGCTCGTCGGTGCCGGTAAGCTGTCTGCTGCTTCCGTCAAGTACTTTGCCTAGATATATACACTTTCACCAAAACCTGTACCAGCTCTTCCTCCGCGGTCTGTCCAGGAGGCCCTGTATCTCCCGTTGCAGCGACTCCACCTCCGCCATGTGCGACTCTATGAGCTCCTCCCGCTCGAGCAGCAGCCACGCGTACTGCAGCGCGATGTACACGGTGGAGCCAACGAGCAGCACGTTCAGCAGCGGTGCTGCTGCGTCCCACACGGACACCTTATCCTATCCGGGTTAGTACCACTCGCATCGCAGAGATGGATCACGTACCGCCACCAGCTCGTGCTTCCTCTGCTGTTCCTGCTCCTCCAGCTTCCGCTTGAGCCTCTGTATCTTGGCCTCTATCTCGTGGCTCTGCGACGGGATGCTCAGCGGGTCCTGCGGAGTGTACAGCGGTTTGGACGCCTGGCTGTTGAACCTCAGCTGTGTGCCTGTGCGCAGCATGCTCCTTGTCGTGTATCTCAGCATGATGTGCTTGTTTATTTGGCCGGTCTAGCTCACCAAGGGCGTGGTGGAGGAGGAAATTGTTTTTTCCGCCTCCGATTTTTTTCTGGGGCCGCTGTTTTCGTTGTGCGGTGTTGTATTTGGTTTACCCTTTCTACTGCTCAGAAACAAGGCTTACCGAGAATAACAGGGGTCACTAACTCATCACTAACTAACAAGGTCACTGCTGCGACCTCTCGAATATCTGCTGCAGGTTGAAGCGGCACAGAGACTCGTACTCCTTACCGTCCACCACAGCCATCCCGATGTTGCTCTTGTAGCCACTCACAAGGATGATCTTGTCCGGGTTCTTGAGATCCACAGAGTGGCCGTGCTCCTTGCCGACGACGGACGCGACGGTCCGCGTGATGGCGGGCTGCTCGAGCGAGTTGAAGTTGCGCCTGGTCACACTCACCGCAAACTTGTACGGCTGCTGCTCGTCGTTGTGGAACACGGGCGCCACCACCGCCTGTGCGAGCTTCCGGAGCTCCTCCTCCGTCGGTGTGCAGGATGCGTCTATGGGTGTCAGCTTGAGAGAAAACCGCGTGCTGTTCCGCTTGGACTCGAGCGTCTCTCGGCACAGCTTCTGCACCAGTACAGACGGCACGATCGGGCGTCTCGTCTTGATGAACACGAGACAGTCGCACCCGAGGTCGATGCTCTTGATGATCTCCTTCGCCTTGTCGTCGGTCTTGGGCGTGGCCATGTCGGACAGCTCTTTCTTGATGGCGTCTTCGATCGACAGCTCCTCATCCTCGGCCTCGGCCTCCGCCGCCTCCTCCTTCGACACCTCAAAGTACTTGTCCACCTTGTCTCCGAACAGCAGTCTCAGCTCCTTGGCTGCTCCCTGTTCCTTGCCCCGCCTGCACGTCGCCAGAACACCAGCCTGGCCGGGCTCGATGATACCGTTGGCCAATTTGAACTGAAACCGTTAGATCCGTCCGTGCCATCGTACGGTGCAACACTTACCTTCTTCTTGCCGCCGCTGTGGCCTCCGCTGGCGCCCCTCTTTCCCATTTTTCGCACGTTTGGTTGGTGGGAGAAGCTCCGCAGGGGCGGAAGATTTTTTTTTTCACCTCCGCGATGAGGCTCAAATTCTACGGCTTGACAGTCTTCCCGTCGTTGTTCGTATTTCGTGATTATTTAAAACTCGATGCTCGTGGTGGTCTGTTTCTCCTCCTGTTCTTCCTCGTCAACCGGGATGCTCCACTCCTCGATCTCGAACCTCTTGCGTCCGTTCTTGAACGAGTACTCCATCTCCTTGATGCACATCATGCCGAGATCGCTCAGTATCGGCAGCTTCAGTATGTTCAGGTGGCCGTGCTTGATCTTCATCGGCTGGTTCTTGTAGACACGCTCCATGTACTCGTACAGCTCGGGCTCAAACGGACGCAGCTCGAGAACTCCGTCCAGCAGTCTCTCTGCCGTGCTCGTGAGCTGTGTGTCGCGCGGGAACAGATCCAGGTTCAGCGAGACCGCCAGACTCATGTTGTGGGCGTTCTTGCGCAACATCGCTCGCAGCGTATACAGAAACGGCACCGCCTCGCGGCACAGCGACAGCTCAAACAGCGCAGGGTTGAGCAGCGACGGAATCACCACTCGCACAACCTTGTCCGGGTTGCGCTGGACGATGTGCTCCAGCTGTTTGAGAACCGGTGCGAACGAGTTTGTCACTTTGAGGTAGCTGATCTCTGCGGCGCTGGGCGAAGGCACCAGAGCCGTCGTTATGTCGAAGACGTGGGTGTAGTCTGGGTTGCTGCTCGACGTCTCCTCCCGCCTGGGCTTGTCCTTGGTGCCGTATCTCCACGCAATCTTCATATCTCGCGCATCTCGCTGTGCTGCTGCTCCGGTGCCCGCCAGGTTCGCCACGCTGATCCCGGACTCGTTCTCCCTGATGGCCGTCTTCTTCTGCTCGCGAGAGCTGCCCCTGTACAGACCGGGCAGCGACTTCCCCCACGCCTGGTCGGGCCCGATCACCACCACGTGGGTGTTCGGGGCCTTGTCCAGTCTGCTGTGCACCACACCCTGGCTCACAAACAGCTTGAGCAGCGTCGTGGTGAAGTCGGTGGTGCCGTTCTCCTCGAGCAGCAGCGACTGCCCCAGCGGCAGCCCGTCATGTGCGAGCACGCGGTCCACGTCTGCAGACCCCGTAGATACCGTGGGCACCGACGTGATCACCGACGGCTTGACGCCCCGGTGCTGGAGCGCCGTGTCTGGCCGCCCCGCTGGTCGCACCACAGCCGGTCTCGCCGCAGCCACTGGCGCTCTTCCGGCCACACCGCCTCCCACGATGTCTCCTCTCCGCCTGAACGACATCGTTTCTGCGCTATCGGTAAAAAAGGCTTGTCTTCCAGGGCAAAACACCAGCTGGGACCCGTCTTAACAAGCAGGAGGCAAAATTTTGCGTGCCCGGTTGCCTCTGGCAGACGGCCGTGGTGTTTGTTTTTTGCCGTCGGGGTAGTTCTGCGCCCTTCTTCTTCTTCTTCTCCGTGAATCCAACATGAGCGAGTCCGAGTTAACAAACGGAACTTACGTGTCCAGGAGCAGCGACGATGAGGATGCACGCACGGTGACCGGGGAGGCGGAGCCCGAGGCCGCGCCAACACAGCTTGTGTACTCCAGAGAGACCGGGCTCGAGGGCTCGACGCTGCTGAACGGCGAGAGCGGGTCCGGTGGCCGCTCCGCGGTTGGCTCGTCTCTTTCGCACAATCACTCGAGTGACCTGGCGCAGTCCCGGCTCAGACAGCTCAAGTACAACGACAACAGGATCACCCTCAACAGGTCGATCCACAGCGCGCTCGGAGTCTTGCAGGACCTGCGCTCTGAGAACAGCAAGCGCCCGATCTTCTACCCTACAAACGCAGAGGACACAAGCACCTCGAAGCTGCTGGGATCCTCCTCGCGCATGGCGCTGATCAGACAGAACACGCTCGCCCCATCCCAGCAGAACCTCGTGCACAAGGCGGGCGAGATCGAGGGTGCCGAGCAGTTCGAGCTGCTGACCATCAACGTGAGGCTCGACCAGTCAGGCGTCAACGCCATCTCGTCGCTCGACAGGTCTGGGCTGGCGTCCCTGTTCAACGAGAAGGTGTCGCAGGTTCTCAAGCACCTCCAGGCTCTCAAGGAGAGAATCGACGATACCAGCTCGAAGGTGTTTGTCACGGGGGATCTCAACTCGGGTAAGTCTGCGTTCTGCAACGCGTTGCTGAGGCGGAAACTGCTTCCGGAGGACCAGCAACCGTGTACGTGTGTGTTTTGCGAGGTGATCGACGCCCGCGATAACCACGGGCTCGAGGAGGTGCATGCGGTGCCCATCGGTAAGACGTACACCACCAAGGATGAGACCACGTTCAGGGTCTTCCAGCTCAAGGATCTGGAGGAGCTGGTGTACCGCTCTGACCTGTACTCGATCCTCAAGATATACGTCAACGACAGAAGACCCCACGACCAGAGCCTGCTCAAGAATGGCGTTATCGACATCTCGCTCATAGATGCACCAGGACTCAACTTTGACTCTTATCAAACCACACAGGTGTTCTCCAGACAGGAGGAGATCGATCTCGTTGTGTTTGTCGTGAATGCGGAGAACCACTTTACACTTTCCGGTAAGGAGTTTATCGCTTCTGCGGCCCACGACAAGAACTTGATGTTCATAGTTGTGAACAAGTTTGACAGTATCAAGGACCAGAACAAGTGCAAGACCAAGATTCTAGACCAGGTGCACCTGCTCTCTCCCGAGACCCACAAAGATGCAGAAGAGTTTGTGCACTTTGTGTCCTCTGAAAAGGTGCTCAACGGTCTCCCTGGCAATGATGATGATGATGACGATAATAATAATGATAATGACAACGACCCAGACTACGACTCGCCAGAGTTTGACCACCTTGAGGCTTCTCTGAGAAGGTTCATCCTTGAGAAGCGCTCGATCTCCAAACTGCTTCCTGTCAAGACATACCTGCTCAAACTATACTCTGATCTCAACAAGCTCTGCTCCATCAACGAGAAGCTCTATCTTCAGAGCAGGGACGAGATGCTCACCGAGCTCAACGATCTCACTCCCCGCTACGACCAGGCTGTTGCGGAATCGTCCAAGGTGTACGATCAGATCCAGAAGGTTGTTGAATCTGCGTCCAGTGACGTGTACAATTTCTCAAGGAACAAGATCTCGCACACCATAAGCGAGATTGAAGATATGCATCTTGCGCATTTCAGAGGATTCGCACAGCTGTACGTGTTTGCCAAGGAGACCCAGCAGATGATGCTCGATGAGATCATGCGCTCTGTGTCGGATGCAGAGGACTACGCTAGAGGCAGAACCGGGCTTGCCGTTGATGAGATCAGGCGGATCGGAATCGAAAACGTGCCTGAGGCCAAGCTGCCAAAGACGCGTTTCAAGGAGGAGTCCATGTTCACCAAGAAGTACCACCATCTCAGGAGGAGGCTGAACGAAGACATTTCGCCGTTTGACTTCTTTGATCCCACTTTTGATGGCTTCTTCAGGGCCGTTGGTCTGCTGAAGGGAGGCAACACGCTGCAGTTGTGGAAATCGTCGGCGAGTGCCGTTGCCATCTACTCGTCTACGAGAATGGTCAACAACGGGATATTCGTTGTGAAGAACCTGTTCTCTCTGAAGGACCTATTCTCCCTCGGGTTTCTGAAGAAGGTGGTCACCCCGCTCGTGCTCACCGCTGGTGTGCTCTCTGTTTCGTACCTCATCTACGACATGCCCCAGGCATACCAGCGCAAAACCGCGCGCAAGGTGAGCCGCCAGATCCAGGAGGAAGACTACCAGCACACAAACTCGTCGCGCATTGCGAAGGAGTGCCGCAAAGTGCTGGCATATCCCTCGCGCGACGTGATGAACTGTCTGCAGATGTCGCTTGAGGAAACAGCCACCAAGAAGAAGCAGATCACCGAGTCGTTGCGGAACAGTGATATGGGCTACGAGTTCTACAGGAAGCTGAACCGGGTGGTGACCACGCAGAAGACCCAGATCGAGTCGTTCGACCTATACACCGTTGACTGAGTTTGTACATACATATATTTCATTGGGCCCGAAACGGAGAAATGTCAATACTGTGTGAGTGTACCGGCTAATTGGTTCTATTTTGGAATCAGCACAGGCGCAACGAGCCAGCTTGTCCTCTTCTCTTTTCCTGTCTTAGATCAACTAGTGCCGATATTATCCCTCTTGTTAATCTGAAACGAGAATTGTGCCGGATAGCCCCTCTCCTAGTTTTGCCCTTGGTTCCGTTTTCACGCAACTAGCTGCTCGGATCAACCACGTCAACCCAGAGACATATACCACGTCAAATGTCATACAGATTGCCACAGACAAAGGGGTTCCCCACGTCGGAGTCCTTTGGATCCAGCAAGAGCAACACACCCTCTTTTCTGGCCAACATCATTGACACAAACAATCCCTACTTCATAAAGTTTGAGGAGTTCTCATCGTCGGTGGAGGACTACGTCGATACCCACTTTGACTCGATCAGACCATATGTTCCCGCCATCGGCAGGTTTCTGATCGTTGCCACGTTTCTCGAGGACTCGGTCAGAATCTTCTCGCAGTGGGCGGACCAGGTGTACTACCTGGCCACGTACAGACACCTCTGGGTCTGGTTTGTCAAGCTGTTCCTATTCATCAACATATCCGTCATGGTTTCTGCATCCGTCATGATCATCTCCAGGGTGAGATCCGAGATTGCCGCATCCATGCTTGCATCAGTCATTGTCTTCCAAGGCTTCGTGTACGGGCTTGTGTTCGACCCAGCCTTTCTCCTGAGAAACGTCAGCGTGGTGGGTGGTCTGCTCATTGCCCTCTCGGACTCGCTCGTGAGGGACAAGAGGACCCTGCCTGGTCTGCCCATGGTGGAGTCCAAGGACAACAAGAAGTACTTCCTGCTAGCCGGAAGAATAATGCTCATCCTGCTGTTCCTCGTGTTCGCCTTCAAGTTCTCGTGGTCTTTCTTCAGGCTTTTCGTGGTGCTGTTCGGGTTCGTCGCGTGCACTGCCATCGTCGTTGGCTACAAGACCAAGTTTGCCGCGGTCCTGCTGGTTGTGCTGTTTTCGATCTACAACGTGTCGTCCAACCACTACTGGACGTACGGTTCGAGGGACGCCAGACGCGACTACCTGAAGTACGAGTTCTTCCAGACCCTGAGCATCGTGGGTGGCCTGCTCATCATTCTCAACACAGGAGCCGGTGAGCTCTCGCTCGATGAGAAGAAGAAGATCTACTAGCCTGCCAATAAAGCGCTTATCTCCTGGATCCTGTAGCACGCCGATTGGGGCTTGACATTAGCGAACGTAGTGCGATCACCGTTTGAAGCAAAGCCGTTAAGAGTGCCAGCCCCCGCTCCGGAAGACACAACGTGAGCGCCACCCACCAGACATCATCGAACATGAGCAACGCAGACAACCAGCCCAAGGGGATTCTGAGGAATGCGCCAGAGCAACCGGCTTACAGCTCCGAGATATCCGAGATCGACCGCAAGAAGGTGATTGAGAACACGATGCTCAACGCTAAACTGACTGCCGAGTCTGAGGAGTCCAAGCGGATCCTGGCGGAGATAGCCCGCAACAAGAACAAGCCCAAGGAGACCAGCGACGAGCACCTGCAGTGGGACGAGCAGAACATCACCAAGACAGAGGCCGAGAAGAACGCCACCATGAAGATCGACGAGCCAAAGACGCCATACCAGGGTGGGTTCGACCCGAACAACGACTACTACAGGACGGACAACGAGGACGATCTGGACGACCCTGGATTCTCGCTGGGAGAGCCAGAGGTCGCGGTCAGTGCTGCTCCGCAGGTCGAGTCGCTCAACGGAGGCACCATCATAGTTGACGAGAACGAGCCCCGCGAGCTGAGTGCCGAGGAGAAGAAGAAGAAGTTTGACGAGCTCAGGAAACAGCATTACCACATGAAGGGAAGCGTTCTCCACCAGCCGATACCAGATGACGACGACGACGACGACGACGAATAGCCTACGAGCTTTTGTGTAAACTGCTGTTATTTATCGTGATATTCATTTCCTGGATGTCTTTGAGAGGATTATGCGCGACGGTATCCTGCTCTTCCTGCGTAGCTGTTCCAGTTCTTTCAGCTGGGATTCGATGCGAGCGGCTTCCTCGTCATCGCTGCACGCGAGTTCCTGTGTCTCCAGGTGGGAAACACGCTCTGTGAACTCGTGTTTCCAGGCTGCGTAGTCTCTGTAGGAGGCGAAGAAGCGTTCTCCGAGCGAGTCGCGTTCTGTACCGAGCACCTGCCTGACCGCGCTGCCATCGACGCAGTACCACACTCCGCAGCGGTCGTACACAACCTGGCCCTGCAGCTCCTCGCACAGGTGGCACTCCTCCCGCGTGGGTACCGCTTTGGAGGTGAGTTTGAGCAGCGAGTCGGAACTGGTCTCGTCAAAGGGGAAAAGGAATCTCTGGATCATCCCGGGAAGCCACCTTCCCAGGTAGAAATGGTTGAGGTTGATCAGAGAGGTGTAGTGGTGTTCAGAGTCCAGATTCGAGGGTTTTTTCGGGAAATGCGTGTAGAACGAGTTCATCCGCTCGGGAACCTCGCCGCCAGTGCGCCATATCTGCTCGAACGTGTCGTTGTCCTTGGAGATGTACTTGTCCAGCAGCAGTTTGACCCGCCGCCTGTTCTGCGATATCAGCGCTTGGTAGTCGTACAGGGGAGGCTCCGCGTCCAGCGACTCGATATCGTCCTTCTGTATGGAGATGTCTGCGAGCATCCTGTACCGCTCGGTTTCCCTGTTGCTATTGTTGTGGACTTCTGTGGCTGTTGTCTAGAGAAAAATGGCCTGTTTTTAGTGTGGCAAAATTTTCCGAATCCCGAAGTCGGACACCCCAAAGCGGGGCACACAGCGGGGCTTCAGTATCTCTGGCCATCGGACAAGTCTTCATCAGGCGTTTCTCTGATGGCATTATTAGTAAACAGTATAAAGGTGGTTGGCATTACCCAGTGGTGTGAAAAGTTCAGAACCGTCCTGTGAAAAAAGGCCAGAGGGTCAGTGTCACTTCGTGGAAACGGCTGAGGCAATCGTGAGTGCAAGACACTCCGGTCTCGGACTGCACCCGGCAGAATCTCAGTTTCGAGGATCTCGGTCTCTGAGTGCGTCCGGCAGAATCTCTGTTTCTAGTTGCAAGTCTCGCTTTCTCTCAGATCTCAAACGTGGCCTCCCCGGAGTCTGCTTCGAAGAATGAGGTGAACGTCACAACCGTCCCATACACCAGCAGACCTCCCGTTATCGTGAGCACCGTGGCGACTTTTGTGAGGATGTGGCAGTGGTTCAGTATGAGCGGGAACGCCACGCCGGTGGTGAGCAGAAAGGCAGAGAGGAACCTGCCAAGATCAACGGCGTAGCCGGCAGCTTCGCTCATGAAATCGTCGTAGTTGTTCTCAAAGTGGTTCGTTATCACTATAGGCAGGTGCGCAAACCCAAATATGATGACTGAGGCCTGTTAGTACGCCCAATTCGGAGCACAGTACCGCGTGACTCAACTCACCAGCTATCACGGGGAACCAGTTCCCGTACAGAGCACCCGCCAGCACGATCAGCAGGAATCCAGCGGCCAGCACACTGGAGAGCCCAATGATCTTGGTGAGCGGATTGATCTGTGGCATGGTTCTATGTTCTGTGTATCGCGCTTATCGCCAGACGCCACTCGTTCAAGGGGCGCTTCTCGCCTGGTCGCCTCTTGAGGGGGAGGGAGGGCTTCCTGACACGGCGTAAATGGCAGCAGAACGCCACCGAAGGGCTTCAGAGGACGCTGAAGGCCTCCGTCTCCCCTTGTGCTCACGGGGTTGGATTCGATCACGCAAGCGAATAAATAAATGGTATGTTGATGCGGTTTCCCATTGTGTGATGGATGTGGCTAACGGCGTTTGCAGTTCAGAAACAACTACGATAACGACTCGGTTACGTACTCGCCCACCGGTCGTCTCTTCCAGGTTGAATACGCCCTGGAGGCCATAAAACAGGGCTCGGCCACTGTCGGTGTCAGATGCGGCGAAGCTGTTGTTCTCGTTGGTCTCAAGCGTAATGCGGAGGAGCTTGGGTCGTACCAGAAGAAGCTGATCAAGGTGGACGATCACCTGGTGATTGGACTGGCAGGTCTCGCTCCAGATGCGCGTGTTCTATCGAACTTTCTGCGCCAACAGGCCATGAACTCGAAGATGGTCTTTGACAGACCGATTTCTGTTTCCAAGGCAGCATTCACCCTCGCAGACAAGGCCCAGGAAAACACACAGAGCTACGGCTCAAGACCATACGGTGTGGGTCTTTTGATTGCCGGTGTTGACGATACATCGGCACACCTGTACGAGTTCCAGCCCAGTGGCCTTGTCACCGAGTACAACGCATCTGCCATCGGAGCCAGATCCCAGGCTGCACGCACCTATCTCGAGCGCAACTACGAGTCTCTAAACACCACAGACGACACAGAGGTGATAAAGTTTGCCCTTCTAGCCCTGAGAGAAACACTTGCCCAGGACAAGGAGCTCACCAGCCAGAATACCAGCATCGCTATAGTGTCCAAGGACTCTAAGCTCCGCATGTACGAGGATGACGCTGTACAGGAGTATCTGGATCTGCTGGACAGCACCGCCAACTCCAGATCCAGAGGTAACGACGACGATGAGGAGGAAGCTGCTGCTACTGCTGCAGCTGAAGATGCCCCAGCTGAGACAACCGATGCTCCTGAATCTGCCGACGCGCCTGCTGAGGACAGAATGGATACAGATTAACTTAAAGATTGATTAGAAAACCACCGGGATTGGGTTAGAGTAGACAACTTCCTCGCAGTCTTCCTGTGGAACGCCGTTCTCGTGGATCATCACTGCGAAGTCCAGGTGTGGTTCGTCTCCCAGCGCAACCATGGGAGCGTGCCACGTTCCAGCAGCATATGTGACTGCCTGGTTCCCCTTGCACTTGAACGCGGTGACCTTTGCGAGATCCGGCAGACCGTCCGGACCTGGCTCCGCGCAGATCACGAGAAAGGCCAGTTCCGACTTGCTGCGGCCCATCGGCAGGAATGTCTGTGTGGAGAACGGGTGGCGCTCCAGCACCTTGGCGAGATACCGTGTGTGGGAGCCCGAGGCCGACAGCAGGTGTTTTGGCGGCGAGCATCTGAAGATGTTCCAGTTGGCGGTGGCCGGCTGCTTGCTGGGCGCATGCGCAAAGTCATTCACTATGGGAGACACCTTCATGACCTTCACCGCTGTTCCCTGGTTTGCAGACGCTCCAGCAGACTCGGCCACCTGGTGGTCTGCGCTGATAACGCCGCCAAACCTCGCGAAACTCGCGGGCGTGAGATCCACCGCGCTGACCTCGTATCCCTTCTCCGCAGACTCCCGTATGACGACCATAGGAATAAATAAATAGACGGAGGAAGAAGAAGAAGGGGAAGAGGCGCCAACAAGCCCCGGTTCAGATTTGGGAGGGGCGCACAAAGCCGCTGCTCCTTCGTCTTGCTTTCTCTTGTCCATCTTCTTTCTCCCCGATTCCGCTGATACAACACAGATTCCACGGATACAGCACGGATGTCCTGGGACCAGACAACCTTCAGCTTTACTCCGCGCTCGAGAGGATGCTATCTCGTCACGGATGAGATACTATCCAACCTGCCACAGCTCAAGTCGTACAAGGTGGGCATGCTGAACCTGTTCCTGCAGCACACCAGCGCTGCTCTGACGCTCAACGAGAACTGGGATCCCGACGTTCGTGTCGACATGACCACCATTGTCAACAGACTGGTGCCGGACGAGGCTGAATACGTCCACGCAGACGAGGGTCCCGACGACATGCCCGGCCATGCCAAGTCTTCCTGTAAGTCTGTTCTCTCTCTACCAGGTTTCCGAACCGCACTAACCAAAGCTCAGTGTTTGGCGCTTCTCTGAGCATCCCGATCACGAACGGAAGGCTGGCCACAGGAACGTGGCAGGGTATCTGGCTGTGTGAGTTCAGGAACTACAGACACACCAGGAGGGTGGTTGCCACCATCAACGGCGTCAAGGAGTGAGTGGTTGCCACCACCACCGAGTCCAACATGTATCTATTTATTTCCAACCGTACCGTAGAGACCGAGCCTGGCTGAGAGGGCGAGCCGGATTGGCACCGTGAGAAAAGAGTGGGGCCACAGACCTTTCCCCTTCTTCCTCTTCGTCTCTCCCCTTCCTCTCTGTTCTTCCTCCATGATCGACAGACTGCCCGTGGAGCTCCTCCCGGGGGTGACGAGGCACATCGACGGTGCGGACCTCTTCCGCCTGGCCCAGACAAACAGGAGACTGCGCTCGATTATCACGAGCACAGACTCTCTGTGGGAGGCATCCTTGCTGAACAAGTGGTTTCGTCCAGACCTGCTTCCGCCCCCGCTGCCTGTCCACGATTACTACTCGCAGTACGTGGCGCACACGAGGAACGACAACATCGTCAGAAGGAGAGTGCAAGCGGTTGCGAGGATGTGTGCATCCTCGGGCTCTGCTGAGATGGATGCCCTCGTCAAGGATCTCTCCTCGATCTCCCACGCGGCCTTCTACATTCTCGACACGCTGCAGAACCACTTCGCCCCGGAGAGAAGTTGTGCTGTGACGCGAGGAGGCACCGAGTACCAGGCTTACACCGACAGGGAAAGAAACCGGTGGCTCAGCAGCAGACTGGACGACATGGCTGTGGTGTGGGTATCACGGTACTGTCTTGACAAGCTCCGGCATCAGTACCTGTGCGATGCGATGGTCGATGCCTGGAGCCATGCTCAGACGCGTGGGAACCAGCTTGGGGCCATGATGACGGTGAGTCTTGTGGATCCAAACTTCTTCGAGCTCAACAGGATCAGGCTGCGTGTGCTTGACAGAGCGGCCGCAAGACTCGCAGGGCAATCCTGGGAGAATCTGAAAGACAGGTCGGAGGGCATGTGGAACACTCTCTTGAGTGCGATCCACAGCGAGGTGGAGTTCTCGCTCGATGGCGATCTGCAGCGGTGTTACGACAACGCATTCATGTTTGACAGTTTTGTACTGTTGCGGTTCTACTGCGGAGATGCTCCTGGCTCCAAACTGGTCTGGGCCACGGCCATGTATGAGCTGTGCCAGCGACTGGGGATGGAGGTGTACGTTGACCGGGACCAGGTGTTGATCCATGAGGGCGAAGAGAGCGTTCTGATGTCTACCGTGCGTGACAGGTTCGTGGTTGAACACTACGTGTGTCCTGGTCTAGAACAGCCTCTTTTTGCACGCAATTTCACCCCGAACACACCAGATGCCACCATATTTGCCCAGGTTTTCATGAAGTCACCTCCCGCAGATAGGCTCCAGGGAGAGAAGTGTGTGCGACGCGAGTTTGAAGGAGAGACATATGTCACAGTTGTCCCCACGGACGACTACATGCAGATGCAGGTTAGTCTGTGTGCCAATTACACGATTCAGGAGTCGATAGTCAATGTCTTTCGCAGCCTGAGTCAGTACTTCTGCCGCAAAAACCGGGAAGAATTCCACTCGCCTTTGCATGTTGAGCTGTTCTACTACAACGATTCCACAACTTCCGACATCGAGACTCCGCAATTCTTGGAGTTTCTGCTCCCGATTCTCGAGAGATCGCTTTCCAAAAGAGAGGAAGTCTATGGGGATTTACTCTCTGTTTGGCACTCCAAGTACAAACAACGTTCTGCATTTCATCCCTTTCGGTTGAGAGATATCCATCTGGCCGACCCGATAGTGGCGATTCTTGAACCAGGCTGTATGTTTGAGCATAAGCGTCTGAGGGTACCCGTTGTTGTTCTCTTCGCCGTATACATTCCTCCGGATCACCCGCATGAAAACACATCCGACGACACATTTGTGACCTGTCTGACTGGAAGAGGCGATACCATGAGGGTTATGGCTCCCAATCTCGTGCCTCTCGAAGTCAAGGATCCGCTCGTGTTTGTGGAGTTTGACGAGATCGGGGAGTATTTTGAACGGTACGACTCTGAGAAGCAACGGTTTGTGCCCAATGCGTGTCTGGGGTCGTTGGTTGAGAATACACGAGTTTAAAAGACACGATGACCCCCATATGAGGGTGTCATATATGTATATATGCATTATTGGCGAAGTTCTATCTCCTGTAAACCCCTCACTGTGAAGCCCCCAATTGAAACATTTTCACGCGGCGGCGAAAAAAAGTTTTGCCCTTCTGTGAATCCCAATCCCTGTCTTCTCCGCAGAATAAATCTCTCTATGAGTGAAGAGTTTGTGCAAGAGGTAAACGCCAGAGACGGTGAGGTTGTGGTTAAGAAGGGATCTGGAAAGACAAGGGTGCGGAAGGGCCAGTCTGAGAGCGAATACGAGGAACAAAAGGCACAGTTCTGGAGAACAGGACCGGTGATCAACGAGGATACATGGCTCATAGACACGGCCGGAGACATTCTGGAAGGACCGCTGAGCAAGATTGGGCGAGAGAGGGTGATACACGCGGCAGAGTGGCTGTACTTCACGGGCAGGTTTGATGAGTGTCTGGCGGTTTGCCAGAGGCTGGTGGATTGTCCAGAGGACGACGAGCAGTCTCCCAAGGCGATAGCGAAGACGCTGGAGAGGATACAAGAGCTCAGAACGGCCTGTTTGCGGAAACAGTCTGGTGTATAATTAACGAACATAACGACATAAACAACATCACCTCCTCCATATCCGCACCTCGACCGCGCTAACGTTGCGCTTCTTCATCTTGGTGTCGGACTCGGACGCTGGGGCAGAAAGAGCGGCCGTGAAGGAGTCCATGTAGTACTCGTCATCGTCCAGGCTCCGCGGCTGCTCCATGCTCACATCTGCCTCCGGTGTGTCTGTGGTCTCGCTCTTGTCGAGGCTGAACTCATCCAGAACGCCTACCGACCGCGTATAAACCTCAACCCGGTGCAGCTTCTCCTCCTGGTAGTACGCCCCCAGGCTCAGCACCTTCTCGATAGCGCGGCCCATGCCTATCACGCTTATGTACAGGGTATTTCCGAACGACTCGGTGGCTCTCCTTCCGGTGCGCTGTGATAGCCTGTCGAGCATCTTCTCCATGTGCTTGACGGCAGAGACAAAGGGTGTACGGCCACGGACGTAGAGCACGCGGTTCACCTCTTTGCTGGAGAACACACGTGGAGTGGCATGTTTGACAAGCTTCCCCTGGATTCTCTCTGCCTTTGGAGGATTCATTTTGGTCGGTTTGGGAGCAGAGAGAGGGAGAAACGGGTGGAGGAGATCCCACAGATTTTCTGAGGTGGCGATGCGGGCCCTTTCTCTCCCCCTTCCTCCTCTCTCCTCTTCCTCAGCGAGTCGAGCATGAGTTACTACGATATATATCTCAACAGGGACACTCTCAAGGCGGGCAAGACCATACCGCTGGTGTCCCCTCCGGGGTACACGGACTCAAAGAGAACCAAGAGACAGGAGGTGGAGAGACCGGTGAAGAACTACGAGCTACAGAAGTTGAAAGTCAAGAAGGCCTGGGAATTCGCGTATTCGCCAGCCAAGAACATCCCGATGAACGTCATCATGATGTATTTCTCGCCAAACACCCTCCAGCTGATCCCCATCATGATGACACTCATGCTCTTTGTCAACCCGCTGAAGGACATCTACGCCGTCAACGACAAGTTTGACCACTTTGACCTCGGTGAAGGCGCCGACGCCAACTACGAGAGAACCATGATGAAGGTGCTGTATGTGCTGTGCTGCATGGGCACAATGGGGGTCGGTGTGTGGAAACTGAACGGAATGGGGTTGATCCCCAACAGTTCAAGCGACTGGCTCGCATGGGAGTCTCCTACAATAAGCGACGTCAGAATGATGGTTATCTAGTACTGTACTTCCTTGTTCTTCGAAAACCCCTTGTATCCAAAGTGAAACCTGCCAGACCCAGTCACCGAACCAAGAGTAGATATAGACCCGCCTCCGTTTCCGTGGCCGCGTTCCTGTGGCTGCGGAGACGAAGGGTTGGAGTTCAGATGCGTCTCCTGGAAAGTGTCGAGCTTCTTCATATACGTGATCGCGTCGTCTGGCTTGATGGTGTTGAACTTCCGCATGCGCTGTGTCTCGTCTTTGAAAGCCTCCAGGTCTCCCTCGCGCAACAGGTTGATGAGCTGGCGCAGTCCCAAAAACATGCTCTGCAGCGACACAGACGACGTGGTTTCCTCGGTAATGGTGGCGGTGGTGGTCTCGTCCTGGTCATTCAGAGAGTTTATGATGGACTCGATGTACGTCACATCGCGGTCAAAATTCGCAATCGCCTCTGCTGTGTAGAAAGGACTCTCTCTCAAGAATCTCGTGAAATGATCGGCGAGAAGATCGAAGGTACGGATGAGCAACAGCGACTTGATGTTGTGTGGCAAATTGCTGAAAGTGGACGAGAACATCATGCCCAGGAACTGACCGATATCCTGCACGAAGTCTGTAGGGTCCTCGTTGACTTGTTTTGTATCCCAGTCCCACTCTGCGAAATCCATGAGGTCGTTGACTTTGGTGTCAACCAGGGCAAAGAGATTGTCCTCTGTCTCCTTTCTGATCTCCTGGAATGCACGGCGCGATTTGAGCCTGATAAGTGCACCAGTTGTGGCTGCTGATGACATGCGCACGCTTGCCAGGAAATGCTCATCGGAATAGTTCAGCTGTGTCTCGATCTCGTGTACAGAGTTCATAAAGAACTCCATGTTGATCAGACTCTGCGACAACTCTTCTCTGATTGTGGAGTTGACCTTCGTCTTGAGATCCTTCAGGATCACATTCACCAACACATCATCCAGAGCAGACTCTATAGTGGATAGCACCTCGTTGTTGATGTCAGAGTAGTACTTGTCCAAAAACACATACATGGTCTTGATGAGCTTGCGGAGTTCAACGCAGGTGGTTGGATATATCGTTGAAAACGGTAACGTCTTTGGGACTTCGGTGTACTTGAAGGGGTAGTAACACACAGCAACGATGTTTCTGTAGAATCTCTCGCTGTCGACGTGAACGGGCATGAGGTTATCCTCGTTAGTGAGTCTGCCGTACTCCTTGGAAAACTCGTCTGTTTTGATGGCGACAAAGTTGCGGAATATCGAAACAAGAACTTTGTAGAATGCAGAAACATCGTAGTCATAGTCCTCTAGTACCTGCACGAATATACCCATGCTCTCCTTGGCATCGATCAGGGTCTCTTCGGAGGACAGGGACTTCACATGGGCGAGCAACACAGGCACCAACTTAGCAACGAGAGATGTGTACATGTCGAGGTTACTCTGGCTTGTGCGTAGCTGGTACTCTGTTGAGTAACTGACGACTTTGTCAGTGATGAGGAATCCAGCCAGTTGTTGCAAGAACATGGTGAACATGTTGCTGTTCTTAAAGACGGACCTCTTCTCCTGTTGTCTACCGTTCAGCACCACATCGTCGATGGATATCTGGCTCATCAGTCTGTCTCTCTTGAGATTCCACTCCTTGTTGTAGTCATCTCTCAACTTCTCGGTCTCTTCGACGGTTTGGAAAACGATGATTGCGTTGTACACTGGGGTGAGATCGATCTTCACCGATCTGTTGCGCAGAGGGTCGAACGATTTGAAAGCCTCAGAGCGCAGGCACCTTTCTATAGACGAGTTGATGCGGTATATGTTCAGCGATGGGTCATCCTGTTTCTGTCTCTTCCAGTCCTCGTTCAACTCTGCCATGTTCTCAAACAGCGAGTGGCCTATGCGTGGTAGGTTCTTCTCGATGTCATTCTTGAGCCAGTTGCTGAGCGAGGCAAACGAGCTCTCTCGTATCAGGTTCTGCAGCGATGGGATCGAGCTGAAGATCCGCTTTGTAAACTCAAAGTTCTCGATCTCCGCAAGGTGCACGTTAGACAGATCCTCGAGCTTTTTCAGTGCGTTGTAGTAGTTCTCCTGCTTGATGAGGTCGACAATTTTGTTGGTGCGCTCGAGAACCTCGAGACAGGAGTTGAGGATGAAGGTGGTCTCGTTGATCTTGGTGTGGAGCTTCTTGTAGTTGACGAGGATCTTCTTCTTCTCGGACAGCTCGAGCCCAGTCCGGCTCAGCCTGTCTGCAACGCTCACGAGGTGTTCCTGTATGTCCATTGAGCGGTCCTGCACCTTCGATATGTTGTCGACAGACACCAGGATGTCGTCTGCGCTGCTGAAGGACAGCTGTTGCAGTTCCTCCTCGCGGACCCTTGTTGTTCCGTCCAGCTCATCCACCAGACTCTCCAGCGTTCCTGCTTTCAGCGCGGACTTGATCAGCGGCACCAGCTGATCGATGTAGTTGTCTGAGTTCAGCGAGTACTGTATCAGCGACGCGTTGGCACCACCGGTCGTGGGGAGCGGTTCGTGTTCGTTCATGCCTGAGGGTGGTATTATCGCTTTTTCTTCCGATCCAACGATTTGGCTCTCCGGGACTCGCACACAGCCAGATGTTCAGCTCTCGTACGGCTATCGCTTGTTCTTTACGGTGAACTGTGCTTGTCAACAAAGAGGGCCCTCCCGGGATCCAAGGGCGGGAAATTCCAAGGGCGCGGGTCGTGTGGACGTGGATTTGGCTGGATCTACGGTCTCTCTTAGTAAGACCACCCTGTCAGTCTGGCACCTGGAAATCGAGCAGCAGAGCGATGTCGGTGGTGAATCAGGTGCTTGTGTTTGGTCCCGGTGAGGGTGGCCAGGCGGTGTTGGTGAAAGACCTCTTTGGAAGAGACACAGACCCCGCAAGCCCGGTGCACAGGGCCATCCCCATAGACACGAAGTACTACTCGGCCAAGATCGATCTGTGGACGGACGAGTACGAGGACTTTGCGGTCTGGGTGGATGAGTTCGTGTCCGAGGAAGCGGGAGCCATGCGCGAGAGCCTGAGTGGGCTGGTGTTCACGTTCAACTACCCCGACACGGCGCAGATCGCGGACTACGTGCGGAACCTGGCGAAGATATCCGAGTCGCTGGACGTGCTGGCGGGGGAGGAGGACTACAACGGCTGGAGCGGGTTCAGGGCAGCGGTGGTGCACGGGATACCGAGCGGTGTGGCGGAGGACCTCGAGCTGATGTTGCAGCAGGCTGGATTCGAGCTTGTGGACTACGCAGCCTCCGGTCAGAACGAGTACGGTGAAAACACCGGGGTGCAGCGACTCCGGGAGCTCTTTGAGACGTGCGAGTGGGCGCTGGATGGCGAGAACGAGAGCGAAAACGACAAGCTGGAGCAGACCGAGGACCTGGACAGAGTGTTCCGGATGGCTGTAGAGGCCAGGGCTAAGCTGGCCGATATCAAGGACCAGCGGGAGCGCGAGAAACTTGCCAACGAGAAAATAACCGAGATGATGAGTATTTTATAGCGTTTTTTGGCTAATCCAAACCTCCCTAGACCCGGGGCTGAAAAACTCATCGCGGCTCCCGAGCCGTTGCCTTCCTTCCGCCCCAACGATCATCATGTTTCCGGCCCCGAGAATAGCGCTGAGATCTATCAGACTGGCGAGGAGCCTGTCGACTCTGCAGTACAAACTGCAGCCACAGCTGGTAAGTGGTGTGCGTCACTCTGCGAGATTGTGCTAACCTCTGCTCAAGTACGTCCATGACCAGGCGGGCAGGTACTTTGTCTCGTTCGGCAAGGACCCCAAGTCCATGCCTCTCGGGCTCATAAGAAACCGGGTTTCGCTGGAGCAGGCCAGTTCCGAGAAGGTCCAGAACGCAGAGTTCACGGAAAACAAGGAGTTCATGGCTCTTCTGCAGAGAGTGGTCAAGGAGAACGTCCATGACGACTTTGCCTACGTTATAGAGGCAGGTGCCGCTCCTGCTTCGTACGTGCCGATCTACGATTTCAGAGCGCCTCCTTCGTACGGAAGGGCCACGGATGCCGAGGATGCGCTGGGATACGTAAGGTCGGACGAAGCTGGAGTGATGACTCCCCTCTCGTACGAGCTGAACTACTCCTATAGACCTCTTTCAGACCAACACGGGTTCATAAAGCTCAGCGATCATCTACATGAAAAGTTGCTGGACGAGTTGAAGTGATCCTATATCTCCAAGAAGTCTTCGTCGAGGGTGATGAACGCAGCCTCCATCTTGTCCGGCATGTCCCTGAGAGCTGTTCTTGTCTGCTCTATAACCCTCTCAAAGATGGATTCTGTGGGCTTGCCCAACTGTCTGAGCAGAGCAGCATTGACGTCCTCTGCCACTTTCTGCTTCTGCACAGTGTCGAGTGTGTGCCACTGAGACGACGTCTCTGGGTTCTCAAAGGCCAGCAGGTTCGATATATCGTGTAAAAATGAGACCAGCTCCTCGTGGTGTTCGTACTGTTTTTGTAGCTGTTTGCCAAATGCTATGGCTGACAACAGAGACTCTTCGCCGTTGTCTCCCTTGCTGCTCTCGGATATCATGTGCACCAGCTTGAGACACTGCAGTTCAAATTTGACACTCTCGTTCTTCTCTAGCACTTTGGGATACTTCTCCTGTATGAACTCAATAGCCTCGTCAATCTGGCCGGACAGAATGAGGTGTCTCGTGGTCTGTCTGTGCAGCACGTCTGCATCTCTCGTGGTTGGCTGTGGCTGCTTCTGGAAGATGTCTCTTTCCAGCTGCAGATCTTGGGCGAACGCCTCAGCGCTGTCGTGATAGCCCTCGTGGTCAAAGTAGGATTCTATGAACTTGTTGAGAATCGTGGACAGGTCATCGTCAGAGACAGTGTGCTGTTTCTTCATCACCGTCGACAACGTCTTTGACACGATGCTGGCGTCTGGCAACACTGCATGGGGGACGGTGAACACGTTGATATCGTGGAGAATCTTGTTTTTGTATGACTGCACATAGTTGTCGATGTCAAACACAAAGTTCTCGGCCCGTGTGAATCCGAAATTCGTGCGCACAGAGTTGTAGTCACTCATGCCAATGACGGGGATGAGACTGTCGTTCTTGATGTGCGAGAACGCTTCTCCCAGAAAGACTCCGTTCTTCGTATAGAAGATGGTCCTAGTCATGAAGTTGACACCGCACCCGATAACGTCGCCGTTTCCGAACTTGGCACCGTACTTGCTGTGCACTCCGTTCTGGTTGCTGATGATCTTTCCGTCGCGGCCGTTGTACCCAAAGGTACCAGCTTCGTGGCCGGGCAGGTTCGTTATCACCTCATCTCCGGTGTGTCTCATGAACCCAATGGACACCTCTGCGTTGGCTGGACCCGTGCATATGTTAACCTCGTAGTAATACACGCCGTACTTGGTGCTCACTCCGTGATTAGCCTTCGTGGACGAGTACCGGCCCGAGCCTGAAGACGGAATGCGAATCGTTGGATTGGACTGTCCGTGTCTCGTGGAAGACACCTCCGTTCCGTCCATAGACACATGCAGTGAGGTGTTCGGAGGTAGCATCCATGCTGTCGGCAAGGGGATTCTCTCTTTCTTGTCAAGCTCGCTGTTGGTCAGAGCCAGGTATATGGGTGGCTCAGTGGGTGCGTCGATGAATCCATCCTCGCCCGGTGTCCTTTCCAGTTCCTCGGCTGACTGTATCTCTGGGACGGTTCTCTCGACAAACACCCGCGATATCGTATCCGTATAGGACTCATCCTTAGCAAACAGCTGTGGCTCCACCCCGAGCAGCCCGAGCGTGGACATCCGCGCCACGAGCTTGCGTTTCCTCTCCTGTGCCGCTGTGAGTGTCTCTGTGTTCTGCTTGAGAGTCCTGCAGAGGTCATTGCCTGTCCTTGTTTTGAGGAGGTATGTGGGGAACCACATTCTGGCGAGCGTTAATGTCTCTCTCTATATATTCCATCCAATCCAACACACATACCTTTCTATGTCTTCCATCGGATACCGATTAATGCCTGTTGGATCCCTAGGAGAAAGAGGGGGGACGACAAGGTGAGGTGGCTGTTTGATTGGAGGGGTCATCGGGGCCAGCGGGAAGTTCCTGCGAAGGAGCGGGGGGCTTAGCACTACAGATAAGATTTGCAAAGATTCGTTGAAGAATTATATAATCATGTGATAAACATAACAAACCAGGCCCCGTGAATGTACACAAACAGAGTGGATACTCTGAGTCAAACGATAACAAAGAAGAAACAAAAAAAGAACGGAAAAATCATGCGGAGAGGTAGATATGCAGTTGATGCAGAGTATCTAGTGGAGAGAAAGCAAATGCTTTAGTAACGGTAGTGGTCGGCCTTGAATGGACCCTCCTGTGGAACAGCAAGGTACTCGGACTGGGCTGGCGACAACTTGGAGAGCTTGACACCGAGGTGGTCCAAGTGGCATCTGGCAACGGTCTCGTCGAGGATCTTTGGCAAGACGTGGACACCAACCTCGAATGGGCCGGACTTCTCAAACTCGACGTAGGTCTTTCTGAACTCGGCGTCGTTGGCCTTGTACAGAGCGATCTGGGCAAGCACCTGGTTGGAGAAGGAACAGGACATGACAAACGAAGCGTGGCCGGTGGCACAACCCAGGTTGACAAGTCTACCCTCGGCAAGGAGGATGACGTGACGGCCGCTCTTCAGGAGGTAACGGTCAACCTGTGGCTTGATGTTGACAACATCCTTGGCGTTGGCCTTCAACCAGGCAACGTCGATCTCGATGTCGAAGTGTCCGATGTTGCAGACGATGGCGTCCTCTGGCATCTGGGAGAAGTGCTCACCAGTGATGATGTCACGACAACCGGTGGTGGTGACGAAGACCTGACCGAAGGAACAGGCCTCCTCCATGGTGGTGACCTGGTAGCCCTCAACAGCAGCCTGGAGAGCGTTGATTGGGTCAACCTCGGTGACGATGACACGGGCACCCATACCTCTCAGAGCCATGGCACAACCCTTACCGACGTCACCGAAACCAGCAACGACGGCAACCTTACCGGCAAGCATGACATCGGTGGCACGCTTGATACCGTCGATAAGAGACTCACGGCAACCGTACAAGTTGTCGAACTTGGACTTGGTGACCGAGTCGTTGACGTTGATGGCTGGCACCTTGAGCTTGCCGTCTCTGAGAGACTTGTACAAGTTGTGGACACCGGTGGTGGTCTCCTCGGACAAACCGTAACAGCCCTCGAGCATCTCAGGGTACTTCTCGTGGACGAGGGAGGTAAGGTCTCCACCGTCATCCAAGATGAGGTTGAGCTTCTTGCCGTCCTTGAAGGCGTAGAGCTGCTGCTCGATACACCACAAGTACTCCTCCTCGGTCTCACCCTTCCAGGCAAAGACTGGGACACCGGCAGCGGCAATGGCAGCAGCAGCGTGGTCCTGGGTGGAGAAGATGTTACAGGAAGACCAGGTAACCTCAGCACCGAGAGCAACAAGGGTCTCAATGAGGACAGCAGTCTGGACGGTCATGTGGAGACAACCGGCGATTCTGGCGCCCTTCAATGGCTGGGCTGGACCGTACTTCTTTCTGATGTACATGAGACCAGGCATCTCATTCTCGGACAGCTCGATGTCCTTACGGCCGAAAGCGGCAAGGGAGATATCGGCAACTTTGTAGTTGGTGGCTGGAGCAGACATATTCTGTAATAAAAAGGGGGGGTTGTTTTGTCTATTGGAATAGATGGAGAAGAAAGAAAGAAGAGAGGAAAGGGCGAAACGAACAACGTGGACGCTAAGAAAATTTTTGAAAAAAAAAAAAAAAAATTTGTTGGCCCTTGTTGGGACACTACGCCCTATCTAAACGAGTTGAACGAGTGGTACGAGCATGTGAATATACTTATATTCAAATATACACAGAAGCACGGTGTGTGGTGTGGTCTGGAGGAGGTTGCATCTTGCAGAGAACAACGGTTGGTGTGGGGCCGTCGAAGGGGAAAGATGTGTCGAGGTCGGGAGATCGGCGGCATGTGCATGTGCATGTGATCTGTGGGTTGGAAGAGGAGATCCCCACGCACGTCCCGTCCAGCGCGGTCGAACTTGTTCTTCTTGTGCAACTTGCCTTGAGGTGCGCAGTCGTATGGGCTTGCTGGAGTCTTGTTGCCAAACAGGAACACTATTCTGCATTTATCTGGAAATTTCACTTTTCGCAAATTTCCAACCAAAACATGTAGGAGAGGCGGTGAAGATTTGCATAAGGTCGTTTGCCCACAGCCCCTACATAACCCTCTCTGTTTAGCAGCTTTCCAACCACGGTGTTTCTTGGAGTAAACTGTCAAATGCAGCGCTATAAAGAGGAGATTCACTCCTGTCGTGGCGGGATGTGTACCAATCAATGTATTAGTCCATGTCGACCATAAAAATTTTCAAATTTCAGAGATCCGGTATAGTGTAATGGCTATCACAAGACGCTCTCACCGTCTAGATCCGGGTTCGATTCCCGGTACCGGAATACCTTTTTTTTTTTTGAATGTTGTTCTTAGACTTCAGTGGTACTCATTGCTTACATGTTACACTCTAGTGGTGCTGCTTGAAGCACAGAATTTTTCGAAAAAGGCCTTCTAAAACTTGGACCTAGGTCCGAAGCTAGTCCAGTCTGCGTGGCAGTCGATTTATCTCTCTTTCAGGTGCCGTCTCCCGTTGATTTCGTTTTGGTGTATCAACTTCTCCATAGTACCTGTAGAGCAAAGCTACCTTGGTAGCTCTAGCGTCAACAAAAAAAAGTGTCTCTGGAGGAGATTGAAAAAAAAAAGGTATTCCGGTACCGGGAATCGAACCCGGATCTAGACGGTGAGAGCGTCTTGTGATAGCCATTACACTATACCGGATCTCTGAAATTCGAAAATGCGCATGTGCTACAGGAGAATCCCTCAAAAGCCCAAAGAATCGTTTTTGGCGTTTTATATTCTTTCCAGTTGAGTCAGAAGGAAAGCACACTATGGAGCCACAAGGAGGCGTATCGGGGCTTAGGTTGATTCAGTTGTTTGACCCTGGGAAGGTGTGTAGAGCTTGCAGTGAGGGCACAACTGCTGTTGCTCTATACGTAAATACGGTTGATTTGTATGATTAGGGTATCTGAAATAAAATTACACTAGCAAACAGGAACCATCATGAGCCGATCATGTCACGGTTCTGCAGAGATATAGATTTGGTCATGTTGTTGACCTTGTAGACACCGACAAGCTGCTTTGCAAGCTCAAACATGTTGTTTCTCAAGGAGATGACGATGAACTGGGCATTCTTGGTACGGTCCTTGATGTAATTAGCGACAATGCTCACGTTTCGGAAATCGAGAGCGGCATCGATCTCATCCATGACGTAGAGAGGAGTGGGCTTGTAACGGTGCAGGGAGAACACGAGTGCAAGCGAGGACAGAGTCTTTTCACCACCAGACAAATTGGAGATGTTCTTCCAAGACTTCTTGGGTGGCATGACACTGAACAGAATACCCTCGCTGAATGGGTCGAGAGAGTCCACAAGCTCCAACTCGGCGTTTCCACCCATGGTGATCATCTGGTACATCTCTTTCAAAGTCATGGAGATGGTAGAGAAACCAGCCATGAACTCCGTGTACCGCTTCTTCTTCAAAGTCTCTGCATTCTCAGTCTCCCGCTCTCTCTCAGAAACAGCATCGTTGAGGTCCTTTCTTCTCGTGTGGTACTCCTTGTATCTCCTGCTGTACTCCTCGAGAACATCCAGGTCAACCCTGACGTTGTCCATGAAGTCTTCGAGCTCCGCGAGTTTTGTCTCCACATCCTCGATGTCAATCTCTTCGAGCTGCTCAGCAGAAAGGGATTCAAGCGCGTTGGACTGGTCGAGACGCGAGTGCGCCTCTTCGTCAAGCCATTCGAGATCTTCAAAGTTCAGATCTCTAAACTCTAGGGCTCCCAATTCCTCATCGGCTTCGGCCAACTTCTTGTCAATGTGTTTCAAGATGGCCTGCTGTTTCTCGAGCTTGTTCTCAATCTCAACCTGACCCGATTGAAGCTCGGCGATCTTCTTCTGTTTCACATCGAGCTCCTCTTCTGCCTTTTCGATAGAGGCTCCAATCTCCTCCTTCTCGTTCTGAAGGGCACTGACCTGGTCTTCCAGAGCAGCAACATCGGCGTCATTGCGGTTTCCAGAGTTCAACTTCTCGATCTCACCGTCACACTCCTCAATCTCGCGTTGGTGAGCGACTGCTGACTTCTCGAGCCTCGCGAACTCACTAGTCATCTTTTTGAGCTGGGTCTTGTGCGACTGAAACTGTTTCTGCACGATCTCCTTCTTCTGCATTGCAGAATCGACTTTCGAGTGAAGCAGTCTCAACTTGACACCACCAACATCCATGATCTTGTTCTCCACCTCCTTGATCTCCTCGCCAATCTTGTCAGACTCAGCCTTGAGTGACTCCTTCTGTGACTCCAAATTCGCCAACTTAGACTCTGCCTGTGAGATGGATACATCAAGCTCAGAGTCATCAGTGCCCTTGTTGAGAATCTCATCTCTGGCCTTGAGAAGCTCTTGGTATTCAGCAGCACTAGCCTGGAGGTCCATAGAGAGTTTAGCCATCTCAGTTTCGATCTCTGGTTTGCGCTCCTCGACCTGGCGAAGACGCGACACCATCACATCAAACTGATCTTCAGCCTCCTTAGCGAGTCTCTCTTTCTCCAACAGTGCCTCTTCTAGTCTGTCAACTTCAGCCTCAGAGATCGCACCTGCGTTTGAAGACTTCATACCACCTCTGCTGACGACATCACCACCACCGGACAAGGTACCAGAAACGTCAATGAGTTTGCCATCAAGTGTCACAACTCTCCATCTTCTGGCACCATATGCCACGCTCTTTGCCTCTTGGAGGTCTCTGGCAACAAGCGTGTCTCCTAAGGCATCGTAGAAAGCTGGCGCAAACTTCGGATCGACTGGCTGGACAAGGTCAAAGAGTCTGGGAACATTGCGTGGGGTTTGAATAGGGTTCATATTACCCTTTCTGAGCTCGTTTAAAACCAAGAAGCGACCGTATCCAAGGTTGTTGTTTCTCAGATGTTCGAGACATTGTCTACCTGTCTGCACAGTTTGAACAACCATGGAGTCAAGACCAGCACATGCAGTAGAGATGGCAACATCGTACTTGTCATCAATGGTTCCAAGATCACCCAGCCTTCCGTAGAATCCGTCGATTCTACCCGATTGCTTCAACCTGGTGAGAGCAGTAAGAACTTTACTCTTGTTCTGGTCGTTCGACAGGTTGTTTCTTGCCTCAGACACCTTTTGCCTGAGAGCCGAAACCTCTCTCTGAAGCATCTCGAGCTTGGGCGCCGATTGCTCAACACCAGCCTTGTACTGTTTGATCTTGGCAGAGAGGGGCTTCCCCTCAGTCTTGAGGGCTGCAATTTGGTCTTTCTTCTGCTTAGCCTCATCAGTGAGGGCGCGCACTTTATCGGCAATACGATCGAGCTCAGTGGCGCTCTCTTGTTTCTTGGCATTCAACATTTCCAGCTCAGCCCTCAAAACGGCAATCTCACCGTCTTTAGCGTTCAGCTTCTCGATCCAGGGCTGGCGCACACCCTTCAGTCTCTCGATCTCGGTGGTGAAAGCATGCGTCTTGTCTGCCAGTTCCAGTTTTGCCTTCTCAAGCTCCTCCTTCTCCTTGGACAGCTCCCCATCCAAGGAAATTAGCTGCTCTTGGAATTCGGCTTGCTCCTTCTCGATCTGTTCAGAGTTAGCGCTCAGCTCTCTTGCAGACTGCTCGCTGCTGCCCAGGGCCTTGACCGCCTTTTTCTTCTTGTTCTCGAGGTGCTTCATTTTCTCGTCAAAAGACATCTTCTCCCTCTGGAGCTGTTTCAGTGTTTTCTCCAGCGTAGCGATCTTCTTGGAGATTTTATCCTGGCTCTGTTTCAGACTCTGGCGCGAGGCCTGGAGCTCCTCAATCTCTTGTTGAAACTCTTTGGTCTCGGTACGTTCCTGGTTCAGCTGGTCTTCAAGCTTCTTGACAGCGTCACTCGAAGTCTCTGACTCTTTGGTGTACTTAGACTTCTCGTACTGTAGCAGAATAGACTTGTAATGCAGCATCTCCTTTTCTCTTTTCAAGAAGATGAGTGCGGAATCCTTCTTCTCCTCGAGTGCGGTTTTCTCATCCTCAACAATCTTGAATCTGCCTTCCTTCTCTTTGCAGATATCGTTGAGTTCAGCAGCTCGGGCAAGACTCTGTTCGATCGATGATTTGTAGTTGGATGTACCGATGATATCCTCGAGATACTCCAAAAGACCATCGTCACCACCATTCTCGGCCTTGGGTTTCATCTGCGCGATACTCTCGACCTCACCTTGAAGAATCAGGAATCGTTTGTGATCGAGATCGATACCCTTGTTTTTCAGCATGGTCGTGACAATGGAGTACGAGCTTTCCAAGTTGTTGATGTAGTACTTGGATCCGTTGTTTCTGAAGGCCCTTCTGGAAACCAGCAGCGTTGAGTCAGGGACCTCTGTGCTGGTACCGTCATCGTTGTCCACCACTTGCTTGAAGTAGATGTCAACGGCACAGAACTCGAGATCTGGGAAACTCTCAGACTTGTGAATCAGCTCACTCAGCTTGCTCTGTCTCATCTTGGTGGCTCTGAAGCCAAACACAAACAGAAGCGAGTCGATAACGTTCGACTTTCCCGAACCATTGGGACCAACCACGGCGCTGAAAGACGCGTCAAATGGGCCAATAGTCTGCTTTCCAGCATACGATTTGAAGTTGGTCAGAACAAGCTTGTCAATGACGAGTCTCTCGGGAGGTGGACCTTCGGACTCGGGTTCTTCCTGCTGTGTTTGCGTGTTGACATCGACTTTGTCAGACACGGCTTCAGCCTCTTGTGGAATGGGCTGAAGCGACGCCACCTCGATGTCGTTTGCTGTGTTGAACGATGCCTCTTCATCGGATGCCTCTGCAGAGCCGCTGCTTGATTCCGATCTGATATCCCTGTTTGTCGCGTTCTCCTTTTCGTCCTCGTCTTCGCTCACCGCTGGGACGGCCTTCTTCTGGCCCCGTTCTCTGACCTTCCGAATATTCTGTGAGGTCTCAGAGAGAGCCTTCATTGTCTGCAGGACTTTTGATGGAAACGAGTGATGAAAACGGCGATGGGAAATCAACAGATCTGGTGGGTCTGTAGCTTAAGGCGTCTCCCCTTCTAAACGTAAACATTGTAAATTCCTACTGAGTGCGACACGTCTGAAACACCGAGTCGTGTAATTATCAAAAACGAGAAATACAACGTGACGGAAAGTCGCGCGTCGGGATTGGGAAGAATGACGGACGGGCAATGCCGTGAATGGCTGAGACAACGCTACGCAGCAAACGGAGCTGCCGCAGTAGCCTCCCCAGTCGTCTTGGTTGCTGCCTGTTCATAGCACCCTTTCCCTTAGCTTCCTTCTGCTGTTAATCATCACACTACGGTCTAATGCTGATCCTGATAGTTCTAGATCGACTAGAGGAGAAAGGTACCATTGTCTAGCTCGTTAGTGACGCTTTACTTCTTCGACTCATCCGGCGATGCTGGTAGAACGCTGACTCAGACTCTTAATCTAAAAATTTCCGCACTTAAACGAGAATATGGAATTTAGACTTATCCGCAAAATGCCAAAGAAAGCTGAAAGATAAAAATTGCAGCCCTCGCAAACTCTCAGATAACCACCCACTTTTTGAGGCTTCAGACAAGACAAGAAAAAGAAGTGGTTTGCTATAGAGTGGATGCAAAAAAAAAGGGGAAGAGTGATTTCGCCCAGGATCGAACTGGGGACGTTCTGCGTGTTAAGCAGATGCCATAACCAACTAGACCACGAAACCGACTTCCTGAAAACCAAAAATATGGTTGTCACACATAGACAGTTAGCACGGTTAATGCACGACAAAATACGACAAAGCCAAATGTTGTATATTGGATATCTTGAAATGGCTACTATGAACCTAGTTTTTCGGTTAAAATTGACTTGAGCCGGTGGTGAAAGTGAGACCAATAGAACCTGTTCAAGAGTTGGTCCTATTGTGTTTGGTGGGGCATGTTTCCAAAAACGGTGTTATAGAAGTGCTTACATAAGCTGAAATTTTACTAGATCGTTTCAAGCTTTGGGTGGCGTTTACACGGCTGCGCTTCTCATGCCACCACATTTGTGCTTGTATTGGTGCCCACCAGGGATGGTGAAACGAGCACTAACGATGCACTAACGATGTCTGAGGAGTCCCACCGTTAGAGCAGCAACTGGAAGGGGAAATAAAATTCCGCATTTGTACTAGACGGATTACCGCGGCCGAGATTCTACGTTTAGATTGCATCCATATCAGCTGCATTACGCTTCTTTTGATATCTCGAATTGCCTCTTTGGGCAGTCCAGGTGGTTTAGAAGCATACATTGGGAGACACAAATGCGTACAGTCACAAGGCCACTAGACCAGCTGCTCGAAGTCTATATAAGCTGCCCGTTCGTTCCTCCTCTTGCAACTTCCCGGTCAGCAATCAACTCACCAACAAACACTCGCTGATATGAAGACCGCCTTCTTGAACCCCGCTCTTCTGGCGCTCGTCGCCCCTACGCTCGCTATGGCCTTGCCAATGGTCCTGGATGACAATTTGGCCAAGAGAGACGTTGAACCCTCTTCTGCAGGTTACAGCAACGCCACACTTGGTGCTGTGTACTCTGCTGCTGCTGTGGAGGCTTCTTCGTCCTCTAGTGCTTACCCTTCTGTTGGTTACTCATACGCCGCTTCCTCTTCCGCTTCCTCTTCCGGATCCCACCACCGCACTCACGCTCCCGCTGCTATTGCCTCTGAGTCTTCCAGTGCCGGCTCTGCCTACCCTAGCTACGCAGCCGCTTCCAGTTCGTCTGCTAGTGTCTACCCATCCAGTGCTTACTCCTACTCTGTCGACCCTACTGGTTCTAGTGTTGACCCTGCTTCGTTCTACACTTTCCCAGCCAGTTCTATTTACCACGGCTCCGTTGACCCTACAAGTATCTCTGTTACCACGGTCACGTCTGTTGTTCCATGCACCACTACCGATGCTAATGGAAAGGTTATCTCCACTTCGAGCACTACCGTGTACACCACCACCTGCCCTTCTTCGACTGAGCCAGACACCACCTCCACCCACTATGTGACCATCACCTCTGTCGGTCCATGCACCACCACCGATGGTAACGGTAAGCCAACAACCATCTACACCACCTCTTGCTTCACCACCACCGGAGTCGTCAGCACGATCACTTCTGTTGTTCCATGCACCACAACTGGCCCAGACGGAAAGTCCACCACTTACGACTCCACAACTGTTGTGACCACCACTTGTGCCCAGACCACCCCAGGCTCTGGATCTGGCACCACTGTCACCACAACTGTCCCATGCACCACCACCGGTCCAAACGGCGAGGCTACCACTTTCGCTTCTACTATCGTCTACACCACCTCCGGTTCTGCTAGTGTTGTCACCACGACTGCTCCATGCACCACCACCGGCCCTAACGGCGAGGAGACCACTTTCCTCACCACCTATACAACAGCCCCAGTTCCCGCCACCGCTCCAGCTGAGTCTGAGCCTGCTGCTACCCCAGCTACCTTGACCACTGCCGTTCCAGTCACCACCACCGGCCCTGGCGGTGAGGAGTCCACCTACCTTTCTACTGCTGTCATCACCAGCGTTCCAGAGGTTGCTTCTGTCTCTTCCTCCCCAGCTGGCGCTGCTACAGCTGCTGTCTCCACCTTCATCGGAGGCGCTAACCCACAGGTTGGATCTCTTGTCTCCGTTGCTGCTGGTTTCTTTGGTGCCATTCTCCTGATGGCTTAGGTTTTGTAACCCTAGTATTGCGTTTATTGATATTCTAACTATGCCTTTTCAATAACTCCCACGTAACTCTGGTTGTCTGCCTGGTGCCAGCGCTCGTGAAGTCTTCCGTAGAGTTTGACGGCAATGGGTTCATCTCCCTTGACATTGTTGACGAGACTCTTGCCGAACAGCGAGGCCTTCTCGTGGTCCCACTCCCTGAAGGTGATCTTTTCCCACTCTGCAGGCTTGGAATACCCGATTCTCTTGAGCTTGGGCGAGCCATCCTCCTCCGGGTCCAAAACTGTCACCTTCGAAGGCGTGCTGAAGTAGATCAACACCAATCTCGTGTACTGCTCCTGCTCCTTGGGAGAGGCGACCACTCTGTGGATGGAGCTTTTGAAGTAGCCGCCGGTCATGAACTCTTGTGCGTCTCCCACGTTCACGATGAAAGAGTTGGGTCTGTGTGTGACGTACTTCCACTCACCGGTGTAGTAATCGCGCACCTGCAGAGACAGCAGCGGCTGCGAAGCGATGAACGTGAAACCACCGTCATCCGAGTGGCCTCTGAGCAGAGTTCCCTTGACTTTGCGCTGGTCTTCGGCCCCCATCTTCAGATACTTCATCATGCGGAACCAGCCGCTTCCGCTTGTATCGTAGTCGCCCTGGTGGATCTCGTAGTGCTTCCACGTTGTACCGTCCTCCAGCTCCAGAATGATATCGCACAGCGAGCACACCTTCTTGAGCAGATCATAGTGAAGAAACCGGTTGTACTCAGCAACCTCCCAGACGTATTCCCTGACGATTTGCGGGTGTTTCGAAACGGCTTCCGGAGTCAGCTTATCGTCCTGCATGAGGTCTCTGAAGTTGTAATGCTCAATGGCATCTCTGACTCCGTTCTGCATGGACCAGTAGGCCTTGGGCTTGAACCCTTGACCGCGCTCGCCTCCCAGCGACTTGGACTTGTCCTCCTGGTCTGAGTAGCGGGCTCCTGCCAGGTACTGCAGTTTCTCCTCCTCGGGGATGCTCAGCAGCGCATATGCGATGTCACGCACTCTCTCGAGCCGCAGTGGATCAACCCCCGTGTTGACCAGGTTGAAAAACCCAAGCGTTGTCGCCGACCTCTCGAGCTTGGCCGCGAGCTCTCTGCGAGCCTCGGCAGACTCGTCAAAGCGAGAGAGATCTATGGCCTCGAGATCGATCGTGGGATACTTTGCTGTAATCTCGGGCGCCAGCTGCGGGGCCTCCACAAATCGAGGCAGCTCTTCTAAAGTCATCGCTGATCAACAAAGACAAAGAAAAGCAGACGCAATCCTGTCATCATATCGGACCACTGAACCCTGTTGAAAAACTGTGGATCTCAAGCCGCGCCACACCCTGCATGAATCACGCAACCATGCAGCTTACGTAAGAGATTACATAAGAAAAAAACTGTTTCTCCTATTTTGTGGTTTGCACTCTTCTCTTATTAACCGATGCGGCGACCCCAAAACCAGCCTCCCCGCCAAATTTGATCTTCCCCCCATTGTGATTCCTGCACAGTTTTCTTCTTGTTCTGATCTCTATACTATCGATCAAACAGGATGACCAGCATATACGGAGCGAGGTCTTTGAGGGCCAGTTCGGCGGTTGCACCGGAGTTCGAGGAAGCACAGTACTACACCTTTGGGCAGGTGGATCAGGCCCCGCGATCCAACCAGTACTACGACAAAAGTGGCACTCCATACGAGTCGACGGACGTCGTGTTCACCAACAGACCCACCACACTGCTGAACAGGCTGAAGAAGAAGCACCAGTACCACCCCACGATGGTTGATGGGGAGACACACCTGGATGCGATGCCCGTGGCGGCAAACGTCAACGCGTATACGCGGGGAGGGTGGATGCGGAACTCGGTGGAGTACGAGAAAGACGGCTGGAGTCCGCCCAGGCCCAAGATCATGGTGGAGGATGCCATGAGCAGCATCAAGGAGTCGCCGGCTGTTTCTGTTGCCGACAGGCCCACGATAAGACCGGCCAAGAGCAAGGAGACTTTTGAGTCTGTGGAGACCGCACAACCAGTCGAGACGGAAGAGTCTGTGCCAAACAAGCTGTGGACGTATGTGGCATCGTACCTGCCACAGAAGGAGGAAGCCGAAGAGGAGCGGGAGGTCGAGGAGGACAAGGAGGAGCTCCCTCCGCTGCCGGCCCCACCGCAGGCAGTCGCGATCCCGCGCAGGAACAACAACATCAAGAAGCTGTGGACATCGGCCAAGAAACAGATGAAGAAACCACGCAAGGAGGTGGCCGGAAGACCGATCTCTTTCGAGGAGTTCTTCTCAAAGACAGACGACTTCAGCGCCCCGCCTCTGTTCGAAGACCGTGTTGGCGGGTCTGTCCGCCCGTTCAAGCCACAGCAGTACCATAGACACTACGAGGAGACGATAAGCGAGTCTTGCAACGGATTGCAAGAGCGCACAAGACGAACAAAGGAGGTTTTCGTGCACGGCGCACAGAGGAAACAGCGAGTGTGCGAGGAGACCTTTGAGAGCGTGGACTGGAGCAAGTCGGGGGAGGTTGACGAAGAAGCCGCAATGCGCAACTGGAACAACATAAAGGACTACCACGAGCTGATGACCGGTACGCGGTATCCTGCCAAAGTGCCACGCGAAGCACAGCAACTGAGCTTCAAGAGGATGAACCCAGCGCGGCTGTTTGGCAAGACCAAGCCGCGTGCCATCGAGGCTGCTCCGCGCGCGTTGATGGCGATCGAGGGGGCCAAGCAGGACCACGCGGTGATGCTGTCGAACATCCACACGCTGCTCACAAAGATCCCGTATGTGGGCAGCTTTTTCGCACCGTTGACGGCGATTTCCGCCAAGTTCCCGGAGGCCCAGGTCGTCATCGTGGGCGTTGAGCTGGTGATCTTTGCCGTGCTCCTGTACGAGATACACAGGATGATAGACAGCTTCACCATGGTGGTGATGACTTTCTGCTCTCCGGTGGTGACCTTTGTGAGGTTCTTTGGACTCATATAGACCTACGGCATGTAAACGATAAAACTTTTCATTAACCCCCAATATCTAGTAGACGAAACCCAAGATCTTACCAGAGACGTGCTTTCTTCTGGCCTCCTCGTGGTCCATGATACCGGCAGAGGTTGTGAGGATAACGTAGCCAAACTGTCTGGCTGGCAACAAGTTGTCGGTCCATCTCTCGATGTCGCCGATCTTGACGTTGAACCTTGGAGAGATAACACCACACTTGTTGAGTCTACCGTTCAGCTGGACGACGATCTTACCGGATCTGTGGTCGTCGATGTACTCGAACTCACCGATGTAGCCTGCCAAATGTTAGTCAATGAAAATCAGAGAAGCGGTTTCTCTCTCCGTTATATAAATGTCGGGGAAAAGTAAACAATGCACAGAAATAGAGGGCTTCTGGATTGTGTAAGAAGTCGATTCCTTCGTCGTTCTTCCGGAAACTTAAAAGACAGTAAGGGACCATTGATACCGACAGACCATCCAGTTATCATTCCGGTGTGGGAGGGGGAGAGCAGGAGAGAGATAGACAGAGCAAAACGAGATCACATACCATGTTTCTGCATGACAGAGAGGAACTTGACGATGACCTTGGAGGAAGGTCTGATCAAGACCTGACGCTTGCCGGTCTTCTCGGCGTTGTTGATAGCGTTGAGGGCATCAGCGAGGACAGAGGATCTGGTCATTTCTGGCACAGGGTTAGTATTCACGACCACATGAGTATCCCCTAGGGGAGTCAATGAGCCGTATGCCGGAATGCTGAGGTATCACACAGCTCCAGGAGCAACAAGCAAAGTGTACAGTCGTCACAAACGACTGAAGAATGCACATTGCTTATTCCAACTCCAGAGATGACGTGATTCTCAGCACCGGGAAACGCTTTAAAGTATAAACCAGTACATACTGTATTTATTTTCAAAGCGATTGGTATGGAGAAGAAGGAGGAAAGAAGGAGGAAAGAAGGAAAAGCGCCGGTGAAAATTTTTCGTGGCCGTTCGCGCTCTGTCGGTGGGTGCACTACAATCATCTGGCGGGGCTGCGTAACCGATGGATTGGGTGGCACTCTTGTTGGAGAGCGGCAAGACCTTTGGTGTTGACAAGGGCTGAACGCACATGGCGGAGCTGCGGAGTGCTAGTCAGATCGTCTTCAGGGAGATCCGCGAGCCCTGTGTGGGGCTGTCGGAAATCGTCTTCTCCAAAGCCACGGATATGAAGTCTCCGGCGCTGACAGATGCGCTCTCTCTGGTGCAGACGCGGTTGGCCAAGACGGTATCCGCGCTGGAGCTGCAAGGTCCGGTCTATCTGACAACCAGCATCGCAGACTACGTGTTTGTGCCGCTCGTGGACCTGTTCAAGCTGCCGCAGATCGGCGACCGGAACCTCGAGATCCTGCTGAGGATCCTGGGGGTGCTGATACGATGCTGCTGGCGGACGCCTGGCAGTCTGCCCGCGCAACTGGGCACCAACCTGCTGTCTCTGCTGTCCTTTCTCATTGGAGGCAAGCCGGGAGAACCCGCATCCCGAGTTGGACGGTCCAACGAGGTGCTTGAGGCCGATATGGCGTGTTTGAAAGAGCTGTTCGTGTCAGTGCAACACCAGAAAGACGCCGGTATCGCCAACTTCCTCGATGAAGCAGCTGTGCTGCCTTCCTTTGGATACACCGTCTCCGTGATTCTTGACTCCCTGCGCAATTCGAGAGAGATAGACCTACAGACAGCCGCAGTGGACGCACTGGAGAGTGTGTGTGACCTGTTTCCCGAAGGAGATACCCTCGCCATGATTCTCCCCGGAATGATGTCGGCCGTTGTGAACGTGGCTGCGCAGCGGAACGGAGCCAAAGTACACTACACAGTGCTGGCTCGCATAGTCAAACTGACGGCTAAACTGTTGGTGTATACCTGTGCCGATGAGAGCCTCGGTACTTTTGTCAACGATGTGCAGCTTCAGACCCTTGATGACCTTGCCGAACATCCTGATTTGCAAACGGAAACGATCGACCTGACCCCGCACAGCGAAAGAGACCCAAGGACGAAGGAATGGCTTGTCAAAACGTCATCTCAGGTTTCTCAGGCCCTCAGGACCATTCTGAAACTAAGCTCACACGACAAACTTCCGGTGGTAGACGCTTTAGTGGAACTCTGCCATAATCTACTCTCCAAGTGCTATCTGTCCCTGAACAACTCTGTCCCCAAACTGATCGAGACCCTTGCATGCATATACTCCAGAGACGACTACGACAGGGCCAAAGTCCTTGGGATCGTCACAGGAACTCCAAGACTCCTGGACACCATACTACAGAAACTAGACTCGTGGACCACGTCTCTCTCTGCGGCTTTTCTATTCACAGACCCATCTCGCACCACGGGCGTCGTGAAGAGCATCTGTTTTGCATGTGATGCGCTGTGTGACTGGAACACCTCAGGAGTTAGTGTTTCCGTGCTGTTGGAGAAGCTCCTGGTCACTGTCCAGGAGAATCTGGACCTTTTGCTGACAAAACCCAAAACAGCCAAACCGGCAATCACAGCCGTGCCGCAGTCAATTGCCACGGATATCCTCATCACGACACAGGGATACGGCGCAGATGAGCATATCCACACGTCTATGTTCGAAGGTGTGCTGGATTCGCAAGTCGAGGATGCTCTATACGAGATGATCGCTCGTGTGGCACAGTTAAGTTCTGCAGCACTCGTATCCGATGCACCTGTGACTCAATCTGTGCGTCTCTGGATATCGCGTGCGCTTCTGGAAGGTGCTCAGCGCAAGAAGGAAACCAAAGACGAAGAAAACTGGATGTTCAGCAACGACGGTGACGACGATTCCAAACAGGTTGTACTGCAGGAAAGAGTCTACGATTTACTGGAAGGATCCAGGAGTCTGCTTGCCAATTGCATGAGCGAGGAGGCCACAGAGGCTGTCGTGAGATCTCAAGTCTCCTCCCTGCGCTCTATTGCTGATTCGTGTCGTTATCTGGGACCTGATTTCCAATACGAGCTGATTGACTACCTGTATCCTGTGGTGGATTGTCTAACCTCGCCTTCGGATGTTGTGAGATACGAGGCACAGAAAGCCATGGTGGGTATTGCAGGGACGTGCTATGAAGGCTCCGTGAAGGACCTCATCTTTGAGAACTACGACTATCTCGTTGACTCTCTGTCCCTGAATCTAACGGGCGACAGCATAACTCCTAGAACGCCCATAGTGCTCGTTGTTCTCATCAAGTTTGGTGGCAAGGATATCCTGTACCATCTATCGGACGTTGTCAACACCATGTTCACGTTGCTGGACATGTACCACGGCTATGCTGTGCTGTGTGAGAGTTTCTTTGCCGTGTTCAGCGAGTATATCGGGTCCATAGAGAAGTGGTTCTTGCAAGGCTACGAGTTCAAGCAAACGGAAAACACGGAGAGGGATGTGCTGAGGCCGTGGGGGATGAAAACCATTGACGAGCTTGTTGCCTTTCTCACACGCGAGCGAGACATCCCTGAGCTCAAAGAGCTGACGCTGGATGAGGTACTGGACAAACACGACAGCGACGACGAAGACGAGGACGAGGAGACTGTACAGCCAGAAGAGACCAAAGTGTGGGAGTCGCCTATTCCAAAGCAGCTCTATTTCAAGTGCCAGCAGGTGTGGAACTACGCAGACCGTTTATCCACGCACTCCTCCATACGATTGAGGGTTCTGATTCTGCAGGTGATGTCCAAGATGGTGCGCGTACTGTCCTCGTCGCCAACGGACTTCCTGCCGAACCTGGCGTCCTCGTGGCACATCATATCGCAGTTTCTCTTGGAGAAGAAGCGTGACCCGAGACTCGTTATTCTGACCAGTGAGCTCGGGTCTCGATTTTTCGAGTACGGTGGTGGGTTCCTCGCACAGAGGTTTCTGACACTGTGGGACAGTCTCAAGACCGTGCCTTGGTTTGTCGAAGGCAGGTTGAAGCTGGAGCACAGACAGAGCATACATGATGTGGAGGCCCAGGCGATGGTCTCTCTGGTGCAGTTTCTCGTGACTGCATTGCAGAGTCTGAGTGTCCAGGTCCCGGAAAACACGGCCTACGCCATCATCGAGTGCTGCATTGCGGTCGTGCCTGATGTTGAACAGTACGGTTACTTTGCCGATATCGCCACTCTCGTGTCTCTCGAGTACAGCGAACGGAGCCGCGAGCGGATCCACTGATAACCTTCTGTTCTAATGATACTCTATAAAGCGGCTATTCGCCAAGGAAGCAGATGCGCTCCATGTAGAACATGTCTGGGAAGGAACACACTTCAGGACACCCCAGCTCCAAGACTTTGCCGCCACTGTGGAACTTATCAGAGTAGCTCTTCAGCAGAGCAGACTCCTCGGCGGTGAGGTCCTCGTTGATGTAGGCAACGGTAACGTGGAACACTGTGTTTGTTGGCTCTGGGATGCCCAACGCGCCGGCGATCTCCCTGCGCACCTGGGCGATCTTGGTGGCCTCGTTTTCGTCCAGCGGAACGAGCTGGAGCTTCCACGTGTCCCAGCCTCCGTGCTTGTCCTGCTCAGTGTACGTGTTGTCCACTGCCAGCTTGATGGGCAGCTCGACCTGGATCTTGGCCTCGGAGAGCCTGTCCACCATCCACTGGTTGCACTCGTCCATCGATACGTCGACGGCCAGCTCCTTCGGCCAGAACTCGGAGTCGCGCTTGTACTCGTGGAGCACGTCAAACAGCGTCACATGCAGTGTGGATGCCGGAAGCATGGTTATCTTGTTCTTGTAGAGCAGGCCAGGAAAGGCCTTGTACCACTCGAGCACGTCTTTGAAGACGGCTCTTTTCGGCCCCTGCTGGGGCAAATGACACACAATGGTGTTTCCGGCAAACGGCTTGACCGTCCCGTTCTCGTTGAACTTCTTTCCCATGCTGATGCGGTTGTCGGGGACGGGGAACGGGGAACGGGGAAGAGAACACGTCGACGCCGATCCACCTTTGGAAAAACGTGCCTGAGCCGCACCGAAACAGGTTCTGGCGGGCCAAACTACTGGGCGGGAGGTGAAACGTTAGAAAAAATTAGATAAAAACATGGCTATTGTACAGATATTCATTTCTCAAAGGAGACTTCCTCGGTGAGCTCGGTGGTGACAAACTCCTCGCCGTGCTTGATCTTTCTGAACTCCTTTCTCCAGAAACCGTCGTCTCCGAGAATCTCGTCAACCTCGAGCCTGTAGCCGCCAACCTTGGGCAGGATCTGTGCCCAGAAGAGCCAGTAGACAAAGCCGACGAAGAAGATACCCCAGGCAGTGACACAGTGCACGTAGTAGGGCAGGTCGTTGTAGACGGCGTGTTTCTGGGACTCGGCAGGAGGCACGTATGGGGCCACCACGAGGTAGAGGGAACTCAGGGTGAAGAACACCGCAACGGGGATGGTGGCCTTCAGAGGAGGGTCCCAGTGGATCTTGCCTCTCTTGGCCTGGACGTTGATGTAGATGAGACCAACACCAACGAGGGTGTTGACGATGTTGAGCGGGTAAGAGATCAGGTTGAGAATGAAGTTGTAGGCATCTCCTGGAGGTGGGGCAACAATGGTGATGACACAGACAACCCAGTGCTGGAACAGACCGACGAAAGGGGACTTGAACGGCCTGGAAGTGGCAAAGAACTTGGGGAACGGCAGGACACCCTCGCGGCCCAGAGACTGGATGATACGGCCCTGCGAGAAGATGACGCTCATGACGTTTCCAAGCGCACTGAGCGCCACAAACACGGAACAGGCCTTCTTGGCGGTCTGGCCAAAGGCAATCTCGAAGAAGTCAGCGGCCAGGATGGTGGCGGACGTCTCCAGGAGCTCCTTGGGCACAATGGCAAAGTAGGCGATGTTCACAAAGAGGTAGATGATGGCGAGGGAGATGAGGGCCGTTGGAGCAGCGATCTTCAGCGTCTTGACCGGGTTCTTGATCTCGCCGAGCGCATAGTTCGCGTTGCTGTAGCCGATGAAGGACCAGATAACGTTGTAGAGCGCGTTGACGACACCGTAGGCGGTGGCGTTGGTGGTGCCCTCGAAGGCGTTGTGGAAGTTGTCGGTCTTCTTCCAGCCGCCGAGCGCCACCCAGCCGGTGACGGTGATGAAGAGCACAATCACGATCTTGAAGAGCCCAAGCACGTTCTGCAGGTACGCGCCAAACTTGATGTTGATTCCGTTCACCAGGAACGCAAACGTGATGGCGCCGACACCGATGCCTCTCTCGCCCCATCTGGTCACCTCCACACCGGCCGCGGTGAGCAGGTACTGGCCGCACACAATGGAGTTGCCGGAGGCCCAGCCCAGGAAGAACACGTACGAGGCGTACATGCCGGTGGTGAGGAAGCGGGGCTTGGAGTAGACGTACTCGAGGTAGTTCTTCTCGCCGCCGTTTCTGGGGATGGCCGAGCCGAACTCCATGTAGACGTAGAGACCGGACAGCGCGATGATGGCGCCGACGACCCACATGATCAGCGCCAGTCCAATTGAACCACACAGGTTGTAGATGGTGGCCGGCGTGGCAAAGATACCCGTACCCAGCATACGGTTGACCATCAGACCCACGGCACTGATGTAGCCGAGGTCTCTGTAGCCCTTGTCAAGGGGCTTTGCAAACTCTTCGGTGTCAGCCTGGTAGCTGCTGCTGTTCTCTTCGCTCACTCTTTCCTCCTTGGACATTCTTGCTGAGAGAGAGAAACATCGGCAAAGCTGGGGGGACCCTAACACATTTATACTGAGCGAAGAAAAAAAAAAAACCGTTGTGGTGATTGCGCAATAGCACGCCCAGATTCTCCCATTATAATAGGCATTTACATGGAGTTACACCGACCAGCTTAGCCATTAGCCCGTTCCTTTTTTCGCCATTTCAGTTGGCAATTTTGGCACAAAAAGACAGCTGTAAATGCCGTGCAGAAAGCCCTGGCAAAAAAAAGCAACGGTCGCGGACCAAAGCGAAACGCCAATTCTTTTTTGGTATTTTTTTTTTCTCAGTCCAGAATATTTTGAATCTGGCAGGTGCAACTTGGCGCTATGGCGAAATAGAGTGCCGATAATGCTACATGTTCGCTACATGCTCGCTACATGCGCTCCGTATTCTATCCACAGCGCCCACAGCGCCCTCCCAATTGGGTGAAACTTTCAGCGGCGTTCATGCAGCCGAATGCCGCACACATTGTTGGCGTGGGACGCGTGCTACGCCAAGTAAACTCTCCAGAGGATGTGAACCACAACCAACTGTGGCGCACTCATGTGCGGAAGTGACTCCACAAAGAGTTTTCGTTGCGAGACCCATTATTGGGTGGGGAGGTGTTCGTGGGGACCTGTCAAGCGTGCATGTCAATCTGTCACTCCGAGCTGTAATTGCTCGTGTCCCGAAAAGCGATCTCAGCCGCTGTCGATGCGCAGACACAGAAGCATAGCCATCAGCTCACCAGAAGAGCCGGAAAAGAGTGGCAAAGAGTGGCAAAGAGTGGCTTCACGGCCTTGCGGCCCGTCATCCACGGCATTGCGTTCCTGCGGCCTTTCTTGACTCTGTGGGTCTTGGGGTATTGAGTGGCAGTTAAGTGTATTAGGGCGTTTGTGCGCAGAAATCTATAAAGAGCACATGGCGAGCGACCTGCTAGATGAGCAGATTAGGGGGCAGTCTATAAATGACGAATATGCACGGAGATAACGTAGGCGAGCAGTCTCAGGTCTGGTAGGTGTGGATCTCGGCACGGTGCTCGACCTTGACCATCGGTCTGTAGACAGGTCTCCACATCTGGGACTTGACCCACTTCAGACAGCCGTCAAAGTCCCTTGGAACCTCGACAAACCCACCGTCGGGTCTCTCTTCCGACTCGATGCGGGCGTGTCCCTCCTTGAGAGCCTGTAGGATGACAGCAGTGGCCACCTTGGCGGAGGTCTCGTCGATCACCTCGACGGGCGCAAGCAGACCGGCCTTGGGGTCCTTGAGCGCAGGAGACCCAGACGCCAGCTCGTCAACGGCAGCAGAGATCATGGTGTCGGAGATGACGGTGGCACGCGACAGAACGGCACCGAGACCGATACCGGGGAAGGTGAAGCAGTTGTTGTTCTCGGAAATGACGTAGCCGTCAACTGGCTTGAACGGGGAGCCCGTGGCAATGAGCGCCTGGTTGTCGGTCCACTTCATGATGTCCTCTGGCACAGCCTCGTGGAGTCTGGTTGGGTTGGACAGCGGGAACACGATGGGTCTGTCGTTGTGCTTGTGCATCTCCCTGATGATCTCCTCGGTGAAGGCGCCGGCTCTGGTGGAGCAGCCAACGAGGGCGGTGGGCTTGACCTTTCTGACAACCTCGAGCAGGGAGTGGGTGTCAACGCCTTCCCAGTCGGCAGCCTTGTCGGCGTACGAGAGCTGGGCCTCCGAGGCATTCTTGAGAGTCATGTTGTCGAGAATGAGACCGTTTCTGTCCATGCAGTGGATCTTGGCTCTGGCCTCCTCGCGCGAGATGCCCTTGGTGCACATGTGGTTGACCATCTGGTCGGCAATGCCAAGACCCGCGGAACCGGCGCCGTAGATGACAATCTCGGACTCGAGCAGGTCGCGCTCGGTGAGCTTGAGAGCCGCACTCATGGACGCCATGACAACGGCACCGGTACCCTGGATGTCGTCGTTGAAGCAGGCCAGCTGGTCTCTGTATCTGTTCAGGACGGGTCTGGCGGTGGTGACGCCAAAGTCCTCAAAGTGCAGAACGGCAGAGGGGAACCGCTTCTTCAGACCCTGGATGAACTTGTCCATGAACTCGTCGTACTGCTCGCCTCTGACACGGGGGAACCTGTTACCCATGTAGAGATCATCCTCCAGCAGAGACTTGTTGTTGGTTCCAACGTCAAGCACAACTGGCAGGACTCTGCCCGGGTGGATACCACCACACAGGGTCATGAGAGCAAGCTTGGAGATGGCGATTCTGATACCACCGACACCCTGGTCACCGATACCGAGAATGCCCTCACCGTCAGACACGACGACGTAGTCGACGTCCTTGTCCTCGCCGTACATGGCGAGTCTCTCGTCGATGGAGTCAGGGTCCGTGACATCGAGGAAACAGCCCTCCGGCTTTCTGAAGCGGTGCGAGTACGCGGCAATGGCATCTCCCTCGGTTGGGGTGTAGATGATTGGCAGCAGCTCTCTGATGTGTCTTCTCACCAGCTCGTAGAACAGCACCTTGTTCTGCTGTCTCATGGAGGTGCAGAAGTCGTTCTTGGCCAGCGGCGTCTTGAGATAGCACAGCTGCTTGTACGCTCTCTCCGCCTGCTCGTCGAGCGTGTTCACCACCGGTGGCAGCAGACCCGAGAGACCAAACGCCTCTCTCTCCTCCAGCGTGAAGGCAGAACCCTTGTTGAACAGGGGGGAGTTGAGCAGCTTGAAGCTGGTCAGGTCGCACTCGATGGGACCTTCGACCGACAGTCTCGTGGTCTTGGGCACAGGAATGCTGGCGGTCGAGCCGACCGGCGTCTTGATGGTGTGCGAGTGGATGTGGCTCGTGGCATAGTGTCTGAGGCCCGAACCCTGGGTCCTATTTATGATTCTCAACATGGTTGTTCTATAAAGCGTGTGGCCAGGCCCGAGAACAGGAAAGAGGCGGAAATAACGCGCTATATATATTCTGTAAACATGAAAAATTTTCGATGTTGGAAACCCCTCACCAGAGCGCGGGGACTAAATAGGGTAAAACCGGGTGCCGCGAATCGAACCCGATAATGTCGAGCGAGTCTGTTCATTTTGCCGAAAGTATGGTGCCTGCTGGCCAACATGTTACCACTTTCAGGTATTCAGAGTGCCCAGCGACACTGCGAGAGATAATCGAGAGATCATCGTGGCCGTGCCGTCTTCGGGTCAGTCGGAGCACCAAATGTTCCAACAGCAATCAATAAGAGCCGTGCGGCTGATCCGTTAGGCTCCGTTTGTCCGGGAGGGGCCAGAATGGAATATCTCGTTTGCGTGAATTTGTTTATTCCTATTTGCTTAAACTTTGGAACACCGGACTTCTGTGATCCACCGCTAATTGCGCGCTTTTTATGGTTCCACCTAGATCAAAAGGACAACGCGCTCGGGTACGCGTAATCGACCGACCCAATCTAATCGTCTGATCTGGATTTAAAAAAGGGAACCCGGAAAAAAACGAGAAAATTTTTCCGTGTCAGCGCATTTTTCCGGCCTTATCCAATCGATTATGTAATCAACTTTGGCGCAGTGTGGCGCAATGAAGATTCTCATCGTGATTTCGTTCAAGACCTGAAGCTACCACATCGATATAGGTACAAGTTGCAGATCTATCTGTATAGTTGATCGTGTTGCAAAGTCGAGAGGTTCCTGAACAAGACCATTCCCCTGCCCTTTTCCCATCGAGATCAAGATGGATACACAAACATCGACGAGACTCCATCCCTAGGTTCGCCGTCTTGCGGCTCATCGGGGCTCTACTTCCTTGGTAAGCAAATACAAAGTAGTTTGGGATATAAAGAGCAGTATATATGTCCCTCTCCGAACTTGGAGCGAGACATGTGCTGTCAGCACAGAAACAACAAGGCATAGAGAATAGAAAACACACACAAACGAGTGTTTAGGTAGGTGGTGGACCGTGAGGGCCATCTTCGGGGTGGTGGGTCCAGTTGCCGTCTCTCCTCTCGAGGATCTCGTATCTCTTAGCGTGTGGTGGTGGAGGAGGAGGCCCGTGCGGATCGTGGTGAGTCCAGTTGCCATCTCTCTTGGCCAGAACCTCGCGCTTGGTGCAATTGACGCCGGCGCCGATGGGCTGGGCCATGGACTCACCGAGAAGAATAACGAATGTAAGAGTAGCCAATGCAGATACCTTCATGTTTGATTTTGTGTGTTTCGTGGGAACTTTCAGACATGGGGGCGCAGAAGGCGTATTTATACGATGGTTTCCTCCAACAACGCTTCAGTTGCTCGAGGGTCTGTAGACAGATGAAATTTCATGCCAAGTCAAGCACAACGACATACGGCAGGGCGTAGCATTGACCTGCTGTTGTCAGAGGGCTCGCCGCAGCCTAGCAGGAGGGAGGGAAACTGGTGCGGTTCTAGACCTGCAGTTGCTGGTGCTGTTGTTACCCTTTACCATCTCCAATTCCTTCTTTTCCTAAACAGGTATAAAATTATGCCGTTTGCTAGTCTTTCTTGACGTAGAGGTACTTCATAAACTCTCTTTTGTCGTTCCAGTGTCTCATGCGCTTACCGTATCTGAAAACGAGAATCCCGAGCAGACAGAGAAATACCTGGATTGATCCAAAGACAACAAACGCAGTCTTGGATCCGCTGGTGTCCACAAACGAGTTGTTGAAAAGCGAAAACAGGAAACCAACAACGTTCTTCATAACGTTGAGTGTCACAAGACCTTCCGCGGCAAACATCCTGTAGCAGTCGACGGTGTACGTAATGGCGGTTGTAGATGCCAAAGAGCACCCGAACCCAAGAATTCCAAAGAATATGACGGGCACTATCCACAAGTCTCCGTTTTCTGTAGCCCATCCAAACCCCATCAGGCCAATGACAACTGTGAAAAACACGGGCAGGATCATTATGAGCCGAAATTCAGGTTCGTATACCCCATCGTTCCGAGCCACCATCTTACGCACAAGCACGTCAGAAAGCCGCCCGGCAATAGAAGAACCCAGGATGCTTCCGATAAATGGCGAGACGTAAAACAGACCCACTATGGTGGGCGAGTAGTTGTACGGGGCGTTGACAAAGAGATGGGAGATGGTCTCAGCAATCAAAATAAGCCACACCACCGCAAACGTATATATGAACGAGCCATAGAGTACGTTCGGGTATGCACAGAGGACAAAAGGACGCAGAAACACCATCCACCAGTGGTCCTGTGTGTGCCGTCCAGACAGGAGTTTCATCTCCTGTAGGAAGGTCTTCTTCTTGATGTATAGCTGGTCCTGCTCCACAGGATCTGTGATGTGGACAGGATGCGCCACTTCTTGAGTGCGATTCAAAATGGACGAGTTGAGACTGTTCACAGAATCACCGTCGTCGTCGTGGATTGCAAAGCTGTTTGGTATGTGGCTCGACATGAACGAGTCCTGGCGCCTCAGAGCCTCGCGTGCTCTCTCCATAGCCACACGTCTCGCCTGTATGGTCTCCTCCTGTGATCTCTTGTTTGGCGTAGGAGCTCTATCCCAGAACGTCTCCGGTACAAACAGAACCGTGAGTGCGAGGTTTATGCCCACGATGATGGTGACTATCCAGAACAGCCAGTGCCGGGTGAGACTGTTGAATACAAACCCAGACAGCAGCGGAACGAGGTGCTTGCCTCCCAGCAGCAGCATCGTGTAGAATCCGAGCCTGTAAGCTCTCTCGTGTGCAAAGTAGATCTCGGCAATCGTGGCCGAGGGCAGCGACTCGCACGGCGAAAAGCCAATACCCATCAGGACTCTCGCGCCCATGAGGGAGCCAAACGAGTTGGCACAGGCCCCCCAAATAGCTCCAGCAAATGCCAGGAGGATCCCCAGGAGGTAGATGATGCGCTTCCCGTATAGGATGGCTGTGGGTGCCGCAAACAGGGAGCCCACGCCCAGTGCGAGCATGAAGCCACCAACGAGGTACGACGTTGTCGAGGGAGTCTTGTCGAATTCGGCGGCCAATTTCGACATGCCCGCAGCCAGAATGGGCGTCTGTCCGCCGCCGATGAAGCAGTGGAAACCAAGCACGATCAGAGCGAGATCGCGTCGCCATATGGGCCAGTTCAGCGGGTCGTTGGGGTCGTCGTGCGGTTGGGGGTGCAACACAATGCCTCCCTTTGTGGTCTTGAGGGTGGTGGTGGCACTCTGCTGTGCTGTGGACATGACATCTGCTGCCTGGGGGGCTTCGGCGTGGGCTTCGGAGTGGGTCTTTGTCTCGTCCTCCTCCTTGTGGTGCAGGCTCATCTGGATGGTTCCCGTCACGTTGGGCGAGCCCTTGGGCTCCAATATTCCGAGACCCATTTCCGCTGTGATATATGCCGTATAGATGCGCTACAGCGTTGTCCCAGAGAACAAAGAACTGTCAAAAGGGGATAATGCGGATGGGAACAGGAGCCAAGTCGGAGACGTGTTTTGCCTCTCAGCGCAGGAGAAAAAAAACAAATGGTATGACGTAATCACTCCTCCGATCTTTTTTGATAACCATACGGGTTCGGATGCTGGATAATGGCTGGATATCTGGCGTGAGTTCCACTATGGGAGTGGAGACTGCGCTGAACTGGGTATTGGCGGTCACGGTGGTTGTGGTGGCTTCTTCGTTAGTGGGCAAGCACAATGACTCGGTACCGGTCTATTTAGCGCTCAAAAGCACACAATCGCCCAATGTTGACAAGCCTGTCTGGTAGAGATAATGGCAACAAGTCAATGTCACGCGATGCTAGCGTGTCTTTTTTGACTGGGTCCCCCTTTTAGTCCCTTCTATTGTGGAGAGCGCGCCTCTTAGATCGCCTATCGTCACACTTCAAAAAAATAAGCAGAGAACACAGAAGCATACAACATGTACGCTACCTGTGATTCTGATCACATTTCTCTTGACCAGAAGCAAAAAAATAAACAAGAAATGGTCCCTAGCAGGATCGAACTGCTGATCTTCGCGTTATTAGCACGACGCCTTAGCCAACTGGGCCAAGGGACCGGTTTCTTGTTGAGCTGTGAGGATTGGGAAATAGTGCTTCGGATACACGACTTAGTGCGTGAGACACTACTTTCCACGTCACGTGATCTATGTCACGTGAACTAGTTGTCTCATCGGTGCGGCGGGTTAGCTACTG
>JANBXH010000030.1:0-31305 GCA_024271875.1 Kuraishia molischiana
GAGCGGTGACTTTCAACCCGATCTGCCGATCGCGCGTGCTAAGAGGCGGATACGCAGCTTGGCGCCATCCAGTGCACGGGCTGGCGTGCAGTCCACCCGAGCCAGAACAGCGACGATCGGGGTGCACTTCAATCACATGATCACGTGTTTACCCCGCAGTCAGCGCCGAGGAGCCAGGTGTATATAAGGGGGGAACGGCCCCTGGGCCTTTCACGAATCGCAATGGGCAAGCATGAGCCAGTTCAGAGTAGACAGACAGGGCCCGGTGGCGCATCTGCAGTTTGACCGGCCCAGGAAGCTCAACGCGTTCGGCAAGGCAACGTGGACGGAGTACCGCGAGCTGCTCCACAAGCTGGACGCCGACACCGGGGTCAAAGTGATCGTGATCTCCGGCTCCGGGAAGCACCTCACGGCCGGTCTGGACCTCGGGGACGCGGTGGCTTCGATGGGTGAGTTCAGCGGCTCCAAGGACGAGTTCTACGCGTACATCAAGGACTTCCAGCACGCGATCAGCACGCCGGTGCGCATCTCCACGCCGACGGTGGTGCTGATCCACGGGATCTGCTACGGTCTGGGCGTTGACATAGTGTCTACGGCCACCATACGTGTGCTGAGCAAGGATGCGAGGCTCAGCATCAAGGAGATCCAGGTTGGGCTGCCGGCAGACATGGGATCGCTGCAGCGGTTTCCGAGACTGGTTGGCAATGCGTCCCTGACAAACCGGCTCGCCCTCACAGGCGAGGACTTTGGCTGGGCGACAGCCGTCAGGCTAGGGCTCGTGGATGATGCCGATGTGCTCGACACCAAGGAACAGGCGCTGCAGCGGTGTCTGGAGCTGGCCCAGCACATAGCAAGATGGGATGGCTGGTGCATCAGAGGCACCAAGCTGTGTCTCAGCGAGGTCAACGAGTCTGCTGGGTCTGTGGAGGACGGACTGGAGACCATAGCGAAGTACAACAGGGACAACATGGACCCTGTGAAGTTCGGCGAGGGTCTACGCAAGCTGTTTCCAAAGCTGTGATGCGATTTTCGTTTATAAACCGTAATGAATGCCCTCCTCAGGGTTTCTTGGAAAGTCTAGAGCCGATGGTGGAGCTCGATCTGTTGTTCAGCGATCCAGCAGAGAATGCACGCGCCAGCAGCGGTCTCGAGGTGCTCCTCGCAAAGATGGGGCGCGGCGAGCCTGCGCTTGACGGTTCTGGACGCTCGTTCGTGGTATCGCCCTGGTACGGTGGAGCGAGGTCTATACTGGGAACGTCCTCGTCTATCGCACTGTCGTACGACGGCAGCACAGACATATTTGACGAGTTGAGGGTCGCGGACCCGAGGTTCGACGCAGAGTTGACGCGCGACAAGTACTGCATGGCCGGGCTGTTGAACCCGCTCGTTGACGCATTGGTTGCTCCGAAGTACGGAGACACCACCCCTGAGTCTTCTGCTGGCGAGTACAGCAGGTCTTTCGAGCTTGCGTGGTACGATGGCAACACCGGCTCGTCGTCATCGTTCGCGGTGGTTGTGCGATCCTCCGTTCTGGACGAGGCGTGGATCTCAGCGGCAAAATCCGTCGGCTCAATGGCCACAGCCTCGTGACTGCCTGCTCCGACAGGCTCAAAGAGCGGCTGTGCACCCGGGTGGAAGTGTATGACGCCGTTGTTGTCCACCACGGCACATCTGCCCTCGATTGGAGTCTTTGCGGAGACGTAGAGCGAGATCGGCAGCTTCGAGCGAACCTCGCTGTAGTGGCCATCCGGGTTGACGATCTGCACCGTGATCGTGAGCCTGTGCTTGATGATTATGATGTCGTCTTTGAGCCGGCAGTCCTGGGAACACGCCTTGAGGTTGTTCGGGAGGTGGATACTCCCTTCGAGCGACCACCTGTCCTCGGACAGCGACTCCTGCGGCACCTCGGGGAAGTAGCTCTTGTATATCGTGGTATCGTAGCGGTAAACGTGGCCGTTGGCACCCTTCATCTCGCAGTACTGCTGAACAGAGCACTTGATCTTGCCCAGTGTCAGCCCCTTGCACAGCGGGACGATGAGGATCTCGATCTTGGCCACACCGCCTATGGGCACCGCTTTTTTGGGCAGTCTGACCTGGTACTGGATCTTGCCACTCCATGTGTTCTCGATGGAGCACTCCTCGGAGAGCACTGCGTCCGACTGCGCCGGGGTCCTGAAGATCCGGATGTACTTGGACTTGCGGAACTGCTGTTTGCCTCTGTCTATGACCGCGTCCAGCTTGTACAGCACGGATCCCGACTGCAGTCCCTCTATCGTCTCGGGGATGTTCCCCGGCAGAACACACGAAAACGGCAGCGAGTAGTTGTCTGCCGGCAGGCTGAACGACACGCCGCCCGAGGGCGTGGTGACCCCCTCGAACGGGGTGAACCCGGTCATCGTCGACGGTGGCAGCTGGAGCGTGGTGGGTGCGTTGGACCTGCGCAGTCCCGGCCGTGGGCGCGCCGGTCTCGGCGCAGCCTCCTCCTGCTTCACCAGCAGGTCGTTCAGCGCGGACGTCACCTGTCTCACCAGCGCGTTGTCCGAGATGATGATCGGCTGCCCGTAGTCTCCCTGTCTCAGCACACCCTTCTCCTGCACCAGCAGGTTGTCCCACGTGCACCTGAAGACGGTGGCCTCCGCCTTGACAGGCACGTTGGCAACCACCTTCTTGTTCTCGGTCACAGACTCCAGGAAGTCCAGCTTGAAGGTCCCGCTGAGCTCCAGGCCGATCTGCTTCACCTTCATCGTCTCCGGCAGCGAGAACACCACGTGGCCACACAGCAGCACCGACGGCGCCTCGTACTCGGTGCCCTTGATGACGAGCACGTTCTTGTATGGCGTTTGCAGCCTGCGAGGTCAGTCTTGGTCCGCTCAACGCCCACCGCGGTACTCACCTGATGTCGAACAGCGACAGCTGCTGGTTGCTGGGCCTGGTGCGGAACATTTTGGCTTGTCTTTGCGGTGAGAACAGCCGGGCTGGCGTGGCGTGGCGAGGCTTCTGGAAGGGGTTCGCAGATTGCGGGGGTTCCTAACCAAGGGCCTCACGTCATGATTTAGTCTTTTCGTTTTGTTATTCCGGCTACTCTTCGAGCTTATACTGCTTCACAAGCACACAGGCACCACCGGCGGAGGGGAAGCTGTACACGTAGAAGTTCCCGTCGGAGGTGAGCACCATCACGGTCGAGCTCGGCGTGTTGACCGCGGCGATCGAGCGGATGTGGTGGCTGGCGCGCACCGTCTCGTCTCTCTCGCCATCGCCAACGGCATGCGGGAGTCTGATGAAGGCGAAATCGCGCTTGGGCTCCAGCATGGACGACACGGTGGCCGGGAGGTACTCGTTGACCTTTCCCCGCACGCTCGACCACAGGTTGTCTCCGAGCCCAGCCTTCTTGCCCAGCCCCTTCAGGCTGTCGTAGTAGAAGTACGCCTTCTTCGCGGGCTCCGGTGCCTGCGGTTCCTCCGGTTCCTCCGGTTCCTCCGGTCCCTCCTCTGGCTCGTCCTCGACATCGCTGATCGCCGCGGGGGCCGACGATGGCACCGGCTGGCGCGCGTCCAGCCTGAAGAAGTGGACCGTCCCCGTGAGCGAGCAGCAGCACAGAACGGTCTTCTCCAGGTTGAAGCTGAGATCTGTCACGACAGCGGAGTAGGTGCCCCTTCTGAACTCGTACAGCCGCTTTCCATCGCTGACGCGGAACACGCGTATGATTGTGCCCTTCGAGCTGGCCGTGGCCAGCAGCGTCCCATCCTTGGACAGCGCGAGTCTCTGTACGGGCGACTTGTGCGCCTGCACTATCTGTATGGGCTGCAGGTTGAGCGCGTCGAACAGCACCACTGCTCCGTGTGTCTTTGCGTCGTCCTCTTCCGTGAAGGACGACTCGGCGTCCGCCTCGGCTGCGGAAGCGGAAGCGCACGGGAACGCGAGCACGGAGTCGTCGCTGGCGCTCAGGTCGCCGATGGCGGTCTTCTGCGGAGCAATGTCCGTGGTGTGCAGCAGCTTCATGCACGACACGTCGTAGATGAAGCACTGGTCGTGCAGGAGCACCACGAGGCGCTTCCGGTTGAGTCGCACCAGGCAGATGGGCGAGGGAAACGCCAGCTCGCAGATCACCGTCTTGCGCTTGGTGTTGATCACCTTGAGCTTGCGCGGGGACGTTGCGGGCCTGTCGCCCAGCCCGACCACCGCCACCAGCGACGTGGCAAACAGCATGTCCACGATGCATGCGCCTCCGTCGTCGTCTGGCGCGTTAGTATCCGCCACTCGCACAGATGCGGGGGTCACTCACCTTTGCAGAAGCACTCGTCAAAGGGCTCGCAGTTGTACACCTTGTAGCTCCGCTCGAACCCGACAGACGCACAGCTGTAGTCCTGGTTGAAGCTCATGTACCGCAGGCCCCTCGTGCTGGACATGGCTGGTTGCTGGCGGAGGAAGAGGGAACAAGGAAGAGACAACAAGGAAGAGACAACAAGGGGGCGGGGTCTGCCATGGGGCTTAGTGTCAGGTCGGGCTGTTGTGTTCTACGGGTTGGGTTGTATTTACGCTTCGGGACGAACGCTTATGTACACGGAGGAGGCTAGTGTCTCCTGAGGTTGACGGTGTGCGTGGCCATCATCTGGGCGCGCCACTCGGCCAGGTTTCTGGGCCTGGCAAGCTCCACGGCGGCCGTGTCGGAGCGGATGACCGAGCCGATGGACATGAAGAGCCCAAACGTGGCCGCCGAGCCGGCGATGTACTGGCCGAGCGTTCTCACCACGCCGTTGGGGCCGGGGCCCTGCTGCAGGATGGCCAGGCCGCCAAAGAGAAACCCGGTCACAACTCCCACCGTGGCCTGTCGCTGTTAGTACGGTCCCCGGGCCCAGGTATCCGCGGCACTTACCCCCATCATGGCGCCCATCTTGAACTTCTCGAAGTTCGAGGGCTGCTGCTGAACGTACTGCACCTGCTGAGTCTGCGGAGCCATGTCGTCTTGTTTGATTCGCTGCTGTTGCGCGCCGGTGGCGGCCAGGCTTTGGCGCAAACTTTTCCGCTTGGTCGTGTACCGCGTTTTGTCGTGTACCGCGCAGATTCAGCCCGGACGGCGGCAAACGTGTCTCCTTGGCCAGCCAGTCACCCCGGTTTGCGCGCGAGAGACAAGCCAAGTATTCCCGTGGACGCGCGCAGATGGAGCAGAAGATTCAGCCACAGGCAGCCAAGGACCCCGGCGCGATTGCGGCCGCGACTTTCCTGCGGGAGCACGCGCTGCTCAAGCAGAGACAGGGCATCAACGCCGCCGACGGGTCTGGGGCCGACTTCTTCCGGTACAAGCGGTGCGTGCGGGCGCTGACGTGCGACGCGTACACCAAGGCGAGCGGCGCCAACAAGCTGCTGCCGGCCGTGGACGGCGACGCCGCGCGCGCGCAGGAGGTGTTCATCCTGCTCATCAAGAACCAGCTGATCGTGCCGGTCAAGAAGCTGGACTCCAGGCAGACGAGGGAGAAGGGCCTGAAGCCGATCAAGGGCAGGCCCACGCTCGAGCCCACGCAGCGGGCGGTGCTGCAGCCGGACGAGTACTACATGTGGAGCTTCCGCATCCCCAACCCGTTCCTCGCGGTGTACGCCGTTCTCGGCGTGGTGGCCGTCTTCGGCGTCATCCTGTTCCCGCTGTGGCCCATGTTCATGAGAAAGGGTGTGTGGTACCTCAGCACGGGTCTGCTGTGCCTGATCGGGCTCTTTTTCGCGCTGGCCGTCGTCAGACTCGTCCTGTACGGCTTCACCGCCGTCGCCCTGGAGCACGGCTTCTGGCTGTTCCCCAACCTGTTTGAGGACGTCGGGATCATAGACAGCTTCAAGCCGCTGTACGGGTGGGACGTGCCCAAGAAGAAGAAGTCCAAGAAGACCGCGGCACAGGGCACCACCACGGCGCAGCCCACCACAACCTCGGCACAGCCCACCGCCACGGCCGCCACCCGGCGCGCAGTGACCCTCGAGGAGGTCGAATAAGCTACGTAACACGCCAACAGCATCTGCACAAATGCTTATGTAATGCAACTGACACACGTGATCCGATTACGTAATATAATAGTGCACGTGATCCGATTACGTAATATAATAATGCACGTGATCCGATTACGTAATACAGTAGTACACGTGACCCGTACCAAATTTGCTTCAAGCGGGCGAGCAAGAAGCGCCACCGACACGCTCCCCACACACACAAGATGCCGCTGTCACTCACAGGCAAAGTGGGACTGGGCATAGTGGCGACGTACGCGTCGTACACGGCATACATCGCGGTGCAGTCGCAGCTGGAGATCCAGCGCCGGCAGAAGCGGTACGACGAGGCACGGCTCGCAGACGAGGCGGTTCCGAACCGGTACGAGACGCTGCACGTGGCGGGCCGGTTCGAGAACCCGTTCCCGGAGTACCGGGCGCAGACGGTGGTGGAGTTTGTGCTGAGCCGGGTGCTGGAGCTGTTCGAGGGCAAGTCCCGGGGCGGGACGCCCGGGTCGGAGCAGGAGCTGCGCCGGGTGCTGCCGATCGTGAGGCCGGACATGGAGCTGCTGTGGAACAACCGGGCGGGCCGCGAGACCGGGGGCGAGCTGCCGCCGCTGGCGGACCGGCTGACGTTCACGTGGCTCGGCCAGAGCTGCGCGTACGTGCAGCTGTCGCAGGTGTCGATTCTGACGGACCCGATCTTCGAGGACTACCTGGTGAGCAAGGCGCTGGGCCCGAAGCGCATCAGCCCGTCGCCGTGCCGGCTGGAGGAGCTGCCGGCGCCGGACTTTGTGCTCGTGTCGCACGACCACCCGGACCACCTCGAGAGCGAGAGCGTGCGCCGGCTGGGCAACGGGTGTGCGTGGATCGTGCCGCTCGGGGTGCGCGGGTACCTGGCCCGCAAGGGCGTCAGCAACGTGATCGAGATGGCGTGGTGGGACCGGGTGGCGCTGCCGGTGGCCGGGCCGGACCGCTACGAGGTGGTGTGTCTGCCGTCGATGCACTGGTCGGGCCGGTACATGCTGGACGCCAACTCCACGCTGTGGTGCTCGTTCATGGTGCTGAAGAACGGCGCCGCGGTGTTCTACCACGCGGGCGACACGGGCTACACGCCCGAGCTGTTCAAGCAGATCCACGAGCGGCTCGGGCCGTGCCAGCTGGCGATGCTGCCCATCGGCCAGTACTGCCCGCAGTGGCACCAGCGGCCCCGCCACGTGTGTCCGGCCGAGGCGCTGCGGATCGCGGCCGACCTGCACAGCCGCAAGATGGTGGGCGTGCACTGGGGCACGTTTGTGCTGAGCAGCGAGCCGTTTCTGGAGCCCAAGCGCGAGCTGGAGCGGCTGGCGGCCGAGGCGGGCCGCTCGCGCGACGCGTTTGCGCCGGTCTTCGGCAAGACGCTCGTCATGGACCTCGCCCGGCCGTGCGTCGGCGGCGGGGCGGCGCGTGAGTGCCGCGACGGGCTCGTTACTGTTTTAGAGTGAACCTATATACTGCTAGATCTTTTCCGCCGCCGCGACGAACTCCCGGAACACCTCCGCCTTCATCGGGTACGTGTGCGTGTCGCTCTCCGGGAAGGCCGACACCGCCACGTCCCGGGCGTACCGCTCGATGCCGCTTGCGCCCCGCTCGAACAGGTTGTCGTACCGCTTGACGAAGCGCGCGCTCTTGCCGTCCAGCATCCCGAGCAGGTCCGCCTGCACGAGCACCTGGCCGCTGGTGGCGCCGCCGGCGCCGATGCCGATGGTCGGCACCGCCAGCCGCGCGGTGACGTAGGCGGCCACCTCCGCCGGAACCGCCTCCAGCACCAGCAGCGACACCCCGAGCCGCTGCAGCAGCAGCGCGTCCTCCAGGATCTGCAGCGCCGAGGCCACCGTCTTGCCCTGGACCCGCACGCCCTCCAGCCCGTTGAAGCGCTGCGGCTTCAGCCCGATGTGGCCGGTCACCGGGATGCCCAGCCGGACCAGCCGCTCGATCGAGCGCGCGTGTTCGTGGGCGCCCTCGATCTTGACGCTGCACACCTTGCCCAGCTTCATCAGCCGGTGCGTGGACTCCACGCACTGCTCGACGCTGCGCTCGAACGAGCCGTACGGCAGGTCGGCGATGATGTACTTGGAGCGGACCGCGCGGCACACGGCGGCGCAGTGGTAGTAGAACTCGTCGAACGGGATCTCCAGCGTGGTCGGGTACCCGTTGGCCACCATGGCCAGCGAGTCGCCCACCAGCACCGCGTCGCACGAGGGGGCCGCCTCGGCCCACCGTCCCGAGATGTAGTCGTGGGCCGTGACCACCGAGATGGGCTCTTTGCGCCGGTACTTGGCGTATATGTCGCGGAGCGTGCGCGGTTTGGGCGGTGTCGCGGCGGTTGGCTGCGGGTACGGCGAGGCCGTTGACGAGTGTCTCGCCAGCCTTCTCAGGCCGCTGCTCAGTGTGCGCGGAAGCATGTGGGGGGATGGGGAGAAGGAGAAGGGTCGTTGCTCGTTCCCGGAAAAAATCTCATCGATGTTTTTTCCACAAAAACCCGCGCGGCTCACCGGCTCCTTCTGGGCAGAGCACGGGATTTTCGGCGGCCAGCGTTTAGACCGTTATTTGGATGCTTTTATTCCGGTGGAGTACGGTTCGGCGTTTGGTTCGCTGATACCAGCGGATTCAAGCAAGGAAAGCGTGGAACTGGACGGAGGAACCCGCCAACGCCAGCCGCTGTCCAAACCGATTCTCTACATTCCCATAATGGATCAACGGGGCTCACCATAATCATGCGAGAGCAAAACTAAACTCACAATAATCATGCGAGAACAAAACTAACCAAACTAACTAAACAAACAATCAAACCGTTTTGTTTCTAGCGCCCATAAGCCACCCCCGAAGTGATTCTCTACATTCCCATAATGGATCAATGGGACTCACCATAATCATGCGAGAGCACAACTAACCAAACTAACTAAACAAACAATCAAACAAACAAACAGCAGTCGCTACTAAACAAACAATCAAACAATCAAACAATCAAACAAACAGCAGTCGCTAACCGGAGAGAATGGGCGTTATTTGTAAAAAGTACGTTATTTGTAAAATGTACGTTATTTGTAAATGTACGTTATTTGTAAATGTACGTTATTTGTAAATGTACGTTATTTGTAAATGTACGTCACCGTTTCAGCCCCATGAAATTTAGAGTATTTTTTGGCCAGAGCCGCTTTTGACCTCTTGCTGTTTCAGTTTGTTTATTCTCTCTTTTCCTTCTTTTCCCTCTTTTCCCGCTTTTCCCTCTTTTCCCCCTTTTCCCTCTTTCCCCTCTTCCCACACCAATGTCGCAGTACGAGAGGCCCCCCAAACCCCCTCCCTCGTACCAGCAGGAACCGCAGTACAACCCCTACGAGCAGCGGCCCGCCGAGGCGCCGTCGTTCGCACAGCAGCAGAACGAGGCCGAACAGGGCCCGGACGAGAAGTGGGGCGACACCCCGCCGGCACCGGCGCCAGCAGACACCTTCGAGGACGCCTTCAAGCTGGACAAGCCCAAGTGGAACGACTGGCCGTTCACCATCCTGTTCGTGGCCACGGTTGCGGGGTTCCTGGCGGTGGCCGGTATCGCGCTCAAGAGCTACAACGCCAACACCGCGTACAGCGGCTCCTCCATCTACGGCGCCGACAGCTTCACGCTCAACGCCAACACGCTGATCCTGTTTGGGTTTGTCATCGTGCTCGGGCTGGTGCTCTCGTTCCTCGGAATGGTGCTCGCGTTCCTGTACCCGAAGCAGTACATCGTCGTGGCGCTCGTCGTCAACGTGATCATGGGCGTCGGAACCGCCATCATGTACCTCGTGCTGGGCTACTACTCGGCCGGAGTGGTGTTTCTGGTGTTCGCGTGTCTCAACGCGTGGTTCCACTGGAAATCGAGGCACCGCATCCCCTTCTCCGCACAGATCCTGCGCATCGTGATCGGCGTGGTGAAGTTCCACCCGTACACCTGGGTGGTGGCGCTCGTCGGCGCGCTCGTCAGCGGGCTCTTTGCGGCGATCTTCGCGGCCACCATCGTGGCCACCTACCTCCGGTGGGGCGACGACGAGTCCAACCCGAACTGCGCGTCGGGCGGCTGCTCGAGCAGCAAGGTGACCGGCATCCTCGTGTTTGTGTTCTTTGCCGGATACTACATCAGCGAGGTGCTGCGCAACGTGATCCACGTCACGGTGAGCGGTATCTACGGCACCTGGTACTACATGTCCAAGTCGGACCAGGGCATGCCCCGCTGGCCCGCGCTCGGTGCGTTCAAGCGGGCCATGACGTACTCCTTCGGCTCCATCTGCTTCGGCTCGCTGATCGTCTCGCTCGTCCAGCTGCTCGAGACGGGTCTGCGGATCCTCAAGCAGGACGCCCTCAACAACGGAGACACCTGCGGTGCCATTGCGGTCATGTGCATCCAGTGTGTGGTGTACGTGCTCGACTGGCTGGTGCGCTACTTCAACCACTACGCCTACTCGTACGTGGCTCTGTACGGAAAGAGCTACCTGGCCTCGGCCAAGGACACATGGCACTTCATGACCTACAAGGGTGTCGATGCGCTCATCAACGACTGTCTCATCGGCCCGGCTTTGTCGCTGTACTCGATGTTTGTGGCCTTCTTCTCCGCGTTCCTGGCGTATCTGTTCCTCAGGTTCACAAAGCCCGCGTACAACACCGACGGAACCTACTACGCTCCCGTGGTTGCGTTTGCCTTCGTGATTGGCATGCAGCTCTCGAACATCATGAACTCGACGATCCGCAGCGGAACCGCCACCTTCTTCATTGCCCTGAGCAAGGACCCGGAGGTGTTCCAGATGTCGTATCCGGAGGAATTCCAGCAGATCTTCCGCAACTACCCGCAGGTGCTCGAGAAGCTGACTCAATAAACTGGATAGGCTGAAGTAGTCGTGAATGCGTTATTCAAAATTAGTCAAAGCGATACATAAATATGGAAAGGCAGCTCACTGGTGGAGCAGCTCGTAGTCGGAGGTTCGCGCGTTCGCCGCGCCGAAGTTCCTCCCCAGTCTTCCCAGGAAGCTCGAGCGTCTTCTGGTGATCTGGAACCTCGCCAGCGATCCGGCTTCCGCCTCGGGATCTTCAACAGGCAGAGGGCCGGGGGTAACGTCCGGCTTGGCCGGTGGAGCCCAGTTTTTCAGCAGCAGCGAGCTGAACACAACGCTAACGGAGGAGAAAGCCATCGACAAACTGGCAAGCATGGGGTGCATGGTGACTCCGATGGGCACAAAGAAGCCCATGGCGATGGGGAGCATGATCACGTTGTACACCATGGCCCACAGAAAGTTAAGTCTGATTCTGTTGAAGGTCTTCTTGGAGAGCGAGAAGGTCGAAACCACGCTCCAGAGTCCAGAAGCGGTTTCCTCCGAAGACTCGTTGGACAGCAGCACAACGTCTGCCGAGTCGATGGCGATGTCCGTGCCGGAGGAGATGGCGATCCCAAGGTCTGCCTTGACAAGAGCAGGGGCGTCGTTGATACCGTCACCGACAAACGCAACCCGGAGTCCGAGTTCCGACTGCAGAGAAGACACCAGCTCGAGCTTCTGGTCGGGTTTGCAGTTGGCAAAACAGTTTTCGCGCGGGATGCCAACGGCAGCAGCTATGTGAGCGGCAGCTCTGGCGTTATCGCCCGTGACCAGACCAACAGAGTATCCCGAGTTGGTCAGCTGGGTGATGGTGGCTCTCGCGTCCGACTTGAGAACGTCCTCCAGCTCCATGTATCCCACGTAGGTGTCGTTGACGAGGATGTACGACAACGTGGACGAGCGCGAAGACTCTTTTCCGCCCTCCTTGTTCTCAACCTCGCTCACCATATCCTGGAACTCGGTGATGTTCGTTATGTGGCTCTCGAGCATCAGCTTGTAGTTTCCCACCTTGACGACGTACGTCTGGTAGTTCAGCTTGACAACTGCAGAGATGCCCGATCCCACCTGGACATGAGACGCTGACAGCGAGATGTCGAGGTCAGCTGCGATGTTCTGCCTGGCAACTTCTGTGATGGCTTTTCCGACTGGGTGTTCGCTGGAGGACTCCACCAGGGCGAGCATGGCCCACAGATCTTTGTCGGTGAGCTTGAGGTTCTCCTGGAGAATCCCCTTCTTGAAATCAAAGTGGGACAGTTTCATGAACCCGGAGGTTATGGTGCCAGTCTTGTCGAACAGGACACAGTCGATTTTGTTGGCCGTTTCCAACACATCGCCTCCCTTGAGCAGAACACCGTACCGAGCACCGCTGCCCGTTCCCACCATGATGGCGGTGGGTGCAGCGAGTCCAAGTGCACAGGGGCATGCGACAACGACAACAGACACTGCCAGCTGGAGGATCTTGGAAAACAGAATGTCTCCATCCGCGTTCTTGAAGTATGCGGGAACGTGGTTCGTGGCGCCGTCTTCTCTCAAAGTCAGGCACTGTATGATGGCGGTCCAGGCAACAAGGGTTGCCAGTGACAGAGCAAGAATCGTCGGCACGAACTTCGAGGCGATCATGTCGGCGTATCTCTGGATGGGAGCCTTGGCAATCTGTGCGTTGTGCACGAGCTTGACGATCTGCTGGAGTTCTGTGTTCTCTCCCACGCGCTGAACGCGCATGTAGAGCGTGTTTGCCTGGTTGACAGACCCACCGATGAGTCTTGAGCCTTCGCGCTTGACGACTGGTAGCGACTCGCCCGTGAGAAGAGACTCGTCCACCTCCGAGGTTCCGCAGATGCAGACACCGTCGGTGGGGACCTTGGAGCCGGCAAGCACGAGTGCGATGTCGTTCTTCTGGAGCAGGTCCACGCCGATGTTCTTGGTGACCATGCTGGTAGCGTTTATGTCTCCGTCGCCTTTGTAGACATCGTTCCAGTTCTCCACAATGGTGCACGTAGACGGGGTCAGCGACAGCAGCTTCGACAGCGCTGTTGAAGTCTGTCCCTTTGCTCTGTTCTCGACCCACTTTCCAAGACTGATAAAGATGAACAGCATGGCCGACGTGTCGAACAGCACGGTTGGTTCGGTCGAGGAGTCGGTGAGGAACGCGACGAGCATCGAGATGACCGAGTACGTGAACGCGATCGTGGTGGAGATGCAGATGAGCAGGTCCATCGTCCCGCTGCCGTGCTTCAGCGCACTCAGCGCACTGATGTAGTATCTCTTGCCGACGCGCACCTGGATGTACGTCGTGAGCACCAGCTGGACGAGCTCCTCCAGGTAAACGCCGTGTCCAAGGCGGACACCGTGCGACTGCGAGTGGAACACGTTCATCCTGAGCATCGGCAGTATGTGGCCAAGGAAGAACACGGGGATGCCCACCGAGACACAGTGGAGAAAGTTGTCCCTCCAGTACTGGATCTCCTTGATCTTGGACAGCAGCTCCAGCTGCGAGGTCAGGTCCATCGAGTTGTTCACTATCGCATCGAACCCGCAGTCCTCTACCGTCTCGATGATCTTGCGGATGCCCACCTTGTCCGCGTCAAAAGTGACCTTGGCCTCCTCGGTCGTCAGGCTCACCGCACAGCCGAACACGCCGTCCAGTTCCGACACAACAGACTCTATGGAGTTGGAGCAGTTCGCGCATGTCATTCCGTACACCCTGAGCGACACCGTCGAGGTGGTGTCCTCGCTGCCGGTGGGCTCGGCACTTTCGGATGAAACCACAGCGCAGTCAAATCCGCAGTCCTCCACGGCCTCTCGCAGCGCTTCGGGCGACACAGAGTCCCCGTGCACCACAGAGGCCCTCTCTGTCATCAGCGAGACCTCAGCCCGGTCCACTCCGGCTACCTGCCTGAGCGCATCCGTGACCGAGTTCACGCACGCAGAGCATGTCATGCCACCTACCGTGAGGGTGGTGTTCTGCGACATCTTCCAGTTCCTTGCGTCGAGTGTGGTGGTGTGTATAGGCCCTGTCACACGGTGATTCGAACAGCAGAACCGGGGGGGAGAATGGGTGGCGTAACGGCTCCTGTGTAGCGGAAAGATCCCATTGCAAAACAGCCGAGGTCGTGTCCGGCTCCCAAGATGGCAAAAGATAAAAATTTCTTTGCACAAGGCCGGGTAACCCCGGTAGCCGTTGCCACGTGACGTCCCAGAGGTTATGGAGCGCTGGGTAGGCGAGACAAGACAAGGGCAAGACCAGACAAGACAAGGGCTAGACACAGCAGCAAGGGCAAAGACGCCGAGCCGCCGAGACATGGACCTGCCGAGCGATCTGAAGCACCTGTTTCTGACGTGGCTGGAGGCCGAGAGGGACAAGGCCGACAAGTTCAACGCCAACCTCGCGACCACTTACTCCCGCGCGCTGGAGAGCATACGCGTTTCCCCGATCGTGTTCCAGCACCCGCAACAGTTGCAGCAGGTGCAGTATGTGGGTCCGAAGATCGTGGGTCTGGTGTCTAAGCGGCTCGAGAAGTACTGTGAGGAGAACGGCTACAATCCGCCGCAGGAGCAGCCGGGCGGTGGGGACGACGACGCGCCAAAGAAGAAGAGGAAGGCGCCCGCCACCCGGAGGAAGACCACAAAGAAGTACGTGCCGGCCAAGCGGTCCGGTGGCTATGCTGTCCTGATAACGCTGTTTGGGTACGACCGGAGGCGATGTGGCATGACCAAGGGCGAGATAGTCGAGCACGCCGCTCAGTTCTGCGAGACAAGCTTCGAGGCCAACCCCAGCACGGGCAAGTTCTACTCTGCGTGGCAGAGCGTCAAGACGCTGATGAACAAGGAGCTTGTCGTGGCCGAGGGCAGGCCCCTGCGGTACTCTCTGACCGAGGAGGGTGCACAGATAGCGCAGACTCTGTGTCTCGAAGACACCCCTTCGCGCGTGCTCAAGGAGGCGGTGGTGCCCGAAGAGCCGGCGTCGTCGCCCACGGGCAGGTCCGCCAGGCAGAGAGAGCCGTACACGATATGGGGTCCCAACGACTACAGTGTGCTGCTGTTGCTGGACAACAGAGAGGTGAAGGCAGTGGACAACAGGAACTTCTTCTCGAACACGCTGCAGCGCATGGGCGTGGCCAACGAGGTGCGTGCGCTGTCCATCGGAGACGCAGTGTGGATTGCGAGGCACGACCAGACCGGCAAAGAGGCCATTCTGGACTTCATTCTCGAGCGCAAGCGCCTGGACGATCTCGTGGGGTCCATCAAGGACGGGCGTTTCACAGAGCAGAAGTCGAGACTGAAGCGGACAGGCATCGAACACGTGTACTATCTGATAGAGGAGCAGACGGCGCGTGGCGTGTCACACATGGGGGATGCCATGCAGACCGCCATCAGCGCCACCATCACAACGTCCAAGTTCCACGTCAAGCGTACCAACGACACCGAGGATACGGCCCATTTTCTGAGCAGCTTGACCACGGAGATTCGCGGTTTCTACAAGGGCCACCCCATAGCAGTCATGGAGCTCGACAACCTCACCAGCCAGGGAGAGTACGCAAAGAGACTGTCCGAGTACCGCACCCAGCTGGGCGGTGTCAAGTGCGCCCACAGCTTCGAGACTCTGCAGAGCGTGCTCTCCAAGTCTGACATGGTGACTGTTGGCGAGATGTTCATTCGAATGCTCATGGCCATCAGGGGCGTTTCGCTGGACAAGGCCGCCGTCATCCAGCAGCGATACGGAACGCCCAAACGGCTGGTGCAGGCGTACGCCGAGTACCCCGGAGACAAAAGCCGTATGCTGAGCGAGGCGTTCAAGCACGAGGTGGGCAGCAAGAAGATCGGCCCGGCGCTAAGCGAAAAAATCTGCGCTGTGTGGAGCCGCTGAATGAGCGCCGCACTCCCAGATCCGCCAAAATAGCTAGTCGTGTAATGTGCTAATATTTCGTTCCACGAGCTTCTACGTTTACGTGTCCTTTTGCCGAGATATATATTTCGCCACTTCTCTCTTCTTTCTCCCCTTCTCTTCCTTTCACCTTTTCCACCAGAATCGTTTAGATAGTTGTCGAGAATGTTTGGACTGAATCGAACCATGGTGGGCCTTGTGGCCCTCCTGTACGCCATGTTGATGGTGGCAGTTCCTCTTGCCAAACCGGTTGTGGGTGACGATGTCGAGAGCTACGGTACCGTTATCGGTATCGATCTCGGAACCACCTACTCCTGTGTCGGTGTCATGAAGTCCGGCAGAGTGGAGATTCTGCCCAACGACCAGGGTAACAGAATCACCCCATCCTACGTTGCCTTCACCGAGGACGGTGAAAGACTTGTGGGTGACGCCGCTAAGAACCAGGCTGCCTCCAACCCATACAACACGATCTTCGACATCAAGAGACTGATCGGTATGAAGTACAACGACAAGTCTGTCCAGAGAGATCTCAAGCACCTCCCCTACCAGGTTGCCAACAGCGACGGTAAGCCAGTCGTCAAGGCCACCGTCAAGGGCGAGGAGAAGACTTTCACTCCGGAGGAGATCTCCGGTATGATCCTGGGTAAGATGAAGCAGATTGCTGAGGACTACCTTGGAAAGAAGGTCACCCACGCCGTTGTCACTGTTCCAGCTTACTTCAACGATGCCCAGCGTCAGTCCACCAAGGATGCCGGTACCATTGCCGGTCTCAACGTGTTGCGTATCGTTAACGAGCCAACTGCTGCCGCCATTGCATACGGTCTTGATAAGACCGATGGCGAGAAGCAGATCATCGTGTACGATCTCGGTGGAGGTACCTTCGATGTGTCCCTCTTGTCCATTGAGGGTGGTGTCTTTGAGGTTTTGGCCACTGCTGGTGACACCCACTTGGGTGGTGAGGATTTCGACTTCAGGGTTGTCCGCCACTTTGTCAAGATTTTCAAGAAGAAGCACGGCATCGATGTCTCTGAGAACCCTAAGGCTATCGGTAGACTCAAGAGAGAGGTTGAGAAGGCCAAGCGTACTCTTTCCTCTCAGATGTCCACCAGAATTGAGATCGACTCGTTTGCCGATGGCATTGACTTTTCTGAGACTTTGTCCAGAGCCAAGTTTGAGGAGATCAACATTGAGCTCTTCAAGAGAACCCTCAAGCCAGTTGAACAGGTTCTCAAGGATGCTGGTGTCAAGGCCTCTGAGATTGACGATGTTGTTCTCGTTGGTGGTTCGACCCGTATTCCAAAGGTTCAGGAATTGCTCGAGCAGTACTTTAGCGGAAAGAAGGCCTCTAAGGGTATCAACCCAGATGAGGCTGTTGCTTACGGTGCTGCTGTTCAGGCCGGTGTTTTGTCTGGTGAGGAAGGTGTTGATGACATTGTCCTTCTCGACGTCAACGCACTCACCTTGGGTATTGAAACCTCTGGTGGTGTCATGACCACCCTGATCAACAGAAACACTGCCATTCCAACCAAGAAGTCCCAGATCTTTTCTACTGCTGCTGACAACCAGCCAACAGTTCTCATCCAGGTTTACGAGGGTGAGAGAGCCCTTGCCAAGGATAACAACTGGCTTGGTAAGTTTGAGCTCACCGGTATTCCACCAGCCCCAAGAGGTACCCCTCAGATCGAGGTTACTTTTGTCCTTGATGCCAATGGAATCTTGAAGGTTTCTGCCACCGATAAGGGTACTGGTAAATCCAACGAGATTACCATTACCAACGACCGTGGTAGACTCTCCAAGGAGGAGATTGACCGTATGGTTGAAGAAGCTGAGAAGTATGCCGAACAGGATGCCGAACTCAGAGGTAAGATTGAGTCTAGAAACTCTCTTGAAAACTATGCTCACTCTCTCAGAAACCAGATCAGCGATGATTCCGAGACTGGTCTTGGTTCTAAGTTGGACGAGGATGACAGAGAGACTTTGTCCGATGCCATCAAGGAGACTTTGGAGTTCTTGGAGGACAACTACGACACCGCTACAAAGGACGAGTTTGAAGATCAGAAGGAGAAGTTGAGCAAGATTGCATACCCAATAACTGCCAAACTCTACGGAGCTGGTCCAGCTGCTGGAGATGACGATGTTGACGACGATTTCGATTACGATTACGACCACGACGAATTGTGATCCCCTTCCTAGATGTTATTTTTCTTTGCTCGGTTGATTGTTTTTGTTGGTTTGCATAGCTATTTTACCCCTTCCATACCTTAAGAGTGTGGTCTTGTACAGTTTTAGGAGTTATTTCTTTTATATAACTGAGTTAGAATCCTAGTAATCTTATCAAATCTATGAAAAATCACTCTGCGTCGATGGCATCCACAAGGATCTTGCTCTCGAGATCGACGTAGTGCTCAAAGTAGGTCTCAAACAGCGATACAAGCTTCTCAACGTCGTAGGTACCTCCTGTTTCTCTGATGGAGTGCATTGACAGCTGTGGGTTTCCGAGATCGAGCGTCTTGATTCCCAGCTTGGCACTAAGCATGGGGCCAATGGTGGAACCACATGGAGAGTCGTTTCTGACAACGAATAGCTGGAGTGGAACCTTGGCCAGCTCACCCAGTCTCTTCAGAAGCACAATACCGACCGAGTTTGTGACATAACGCTGGTTGGAGTTGACCTTGAGGACAGGACCCTTGTTGATGGAAGGCTTGTTGAGACTGTCGTATGCCTCGGAGTAGTTAGGATGAACACCGTGGGCCATATCGGAGGAGATGAGGAACGACTTGGCCATGGACTGGAGGAAGTAGGACTCAGACTGTAGCTCGTCCGCGGAGGTTTCGTTTCCGGTGAGTCTGGTGATCCTGGAGAGGATGTCAGGGAGAAAAGAGGAGTCTGCGCCCTGTGCCGAGAGAGAGCCGATTTCCTCGTGGTCAAAGAGGGAAATGAGCTGTATTCCGGACTGGGAATCGACATCCTTGGCGGAGTTGATGAGACCCCTGGCGGCACAGAAACAGGACACCTGGTTGTCGAGTCTGGGAGAGAAGATGAACTCCTCGTTGAGACCGCCCAGGGTGGATGGCTGGTGATCGTAGAGGACAAGCTCAAAGTCCTGGATGTGTGTGGTTTCCACGTTGAGCTCAGCGGCAATCAGAGACAGCAGCTCCTTGTTGTGTCTGGAGACGATGTTCTGGATGGAGTTGAACTCGGTCTCCGAAAGAGGCTCGCTCTCGCAGCAGCCGCTCTTCTTCTCGCTGCTCTCCAGGCCGGCAATCGGCTTGAACTGGGTCTCTTTGTTGAACTCGAACTTGACGTATCTCTCCTTGGTCAGGTGGATGGCCAAGGTGGGGATTCTCAGGATGGGTTTGTGGATGTTGACAAGTCTGGAGTAGAACTTCCCCGCCGCTTCGTCGTAAACAAACACCCTTCCCGCAACAGAGAGGTCTCTGTCGAACCAGGTGTGCCATATTCCGCCGCCGTAGGTCTCGACGCCGATCTGCTGGAACCCCTCCTTGGTCGAGGTGGAGATGGGCTTGATTCTCAGGGTTGGAGAGTCGGTGTGGGCGCCAATGATGGAGATACCGTTGCCGGGGGTCCAGGAACCACCCACGGTGAAGGCGATGATGGAGGAGCCGTTGCGCGTGACAAAGTACTTGCCGCCCTTCTTGACCTGGCCCGCCCATATTTTCTTCTCGGAAAGCTCCTTGAACCCAACCTCCAGCAGCTGTTTCTTGACGTTGTCGACAACGTGGTAGGGGGTTGGGGAGGCGTTGACAAAGCTCACAAAGTCTGGCCCGTTAGTAAATGGCGCGCGCATCTGTCAGATTCGGCACTTACCCTTGGCGTATTTTACCGCTTTCGTAGACATCTTCTGTTCTGCAGTGGGCTGGTGCTGGTTGGGGAGAGGAAAGGGTGGCGTGCGATGAACTGGGAGAGCCGTTCGAAGCTATGAAGCCAGCCCGGGTCGGTGCGGCCCCGCGCTTGGATGAGCCAAAGCGGCCAGGCCAAAGCGGACGGCAACCCTACGCAAATGTCTACGTGCTCACTGGGTAGCGATGCTGTATATCTTCACTTCGGTCTATGGTACAGTGGGAAGGGAGAGCGCCTCTCTCTCTCTCTGTGTTCTAATCGATCACGCCTCTCTCTCTGTTTCAATCGATCACGCGCTCCCCTGAGCTGGGCCTGAGCCCATCCTGGTTCTCAGGCCGACTATCGGTGTCGGCTCAAGACTCCAAGCTCGAGATCAGCGTGATGTTGTCTCCCTTGAGCAGTATTCTCCCCAGCTTCCTCTCCTCCTTCGTCTTGGAGTTCACCTCCACGGCATCCTCGACCACCACGTTCATGAACTCATCAAACCCCCTTATGCGGCCGTTTATCTTGCTCTCGGTCTGCTCGTACAGCCATATGGACGACATCGACTGCTGCTGCAGAAGCTTGAACAGAAAGTTGATAGGAGGCACAATCTGTCGCGTTAGTAATCCGTCCGTTTTCTCCATCTCCACGCGCGCTACTCACCACCTTGGTCTGCTTTCTCACTGCTGTATCCTTCATACCGATGCCTCTTCTGTCCTTGTGTGTCTGTTCCGCCCACCGCGCGCCTTGTCTCGCCAGCCTCAGAGATTTTCTCTCGTGGGTCGTGTGCCGCCCCGTTCTTTGCTGACCCGTCTTCCAATTGGCAATCGAGAGAGAGAAAAAAATCTGGCAACTCCAACTTTGTTATTCTTTTCCTCTCCTTATCCGCCCAGCAACAAAACAAATGTCTCAGGAATCATTAAACCAGGTGAATACCGCTCTTGAAGCGCTGTACTCGAGCGCAGACAGCTCGGTCAGGAAGCAGGCCGGTGAGTTTCTGCAGAACTTCCAGCGTTCGCAAGAAGCATGGTCCATCGTGTTCCCAGTTCTGCAGAACGATGACCCCAAGGCCCAGCAGCTTAGGATATTTGCCGCCCAGACCCTGCGATCCAAGGTGAACTACGACCTCTCCCAGGTCCCCAGAGATGCCCTGGCCTCGCTGAAGGACTCGATCCTCCAGAGCATAATAGCCTTCGACAACAAGCAGAAGCTCATCTCGACGCAGCTGTGTATAGCACTGGCCAACTTCTCGCTGCAGTACCTCGACTGGTCCAACGCCATAACGGAGATCATAAACACCCTGTCTCCAACGGCCATGACGTCTCTGCTGGAGTTTCTGCAGGTTTTACCGGAGGAGCTTTCGGACGTGAAGAGAACGCCACTCACCGATGACGAATTCCACACCCGGACGAAGGAGCTCATCACCGATAACGTCGAGCAGGTTCTGTACATCCTCACGTCGTTTGCCGACTCGAAGGACTCCAACGGTGCCGCTGCAAACTCCCTTGTTCTCAGCTGTCTCAACTCGTGGATCAAAGAGGTTCCGCTGAATCAGGTCCTCACCAATAACGCGTTGTGTACGCTGGTATTTCAGGGTGTGCTTGACATCGACACCTTTGATATGTCCATTGACTGTCTGTGTACCCTGATTCAGGAGACCAGAGACTTTGATGATTTATCGGTGATTAAGGCTCTCTACCAGCAATTGATGACTCTGAGACCAATGATCTCGGAGGACGACCCAGAACAGCTGGAGGCTTTCACCAGACTCTTTGTCGAGGCAGGTGAGGCATGGCATGTGTATGTTGCAAGGTCACCAGAAGAGTTCGGTCCTCTTGTCGGGGTGCTTTTACAGCTTACCTCGTACGACGAGGATCTCGACACCGTGAAGTTCACGTTTTACTTTTGGTATTGCCTCAAGCAGCTGATTGTCATGGAGAAGTTTACCCACTCGAGACAGGCGTACGCGCCCACATACACAAAATTGCTTGAGGTTATGATCTCACATCTGCGCTACCCTATCGTTGAAGGTAACGAGTCTACGGACACAGCAACGCTGTTTGGAGACAGGGAACGTGAGGACAAGTTCAGGGACTTCAGATACGAGATGGGGGATGTCTTGAAAGATTGCTGTGCTGTGATTGGTAGCGACAGAGCCCTTGGTATCCCGCTGGAGATACTCGTCAATTACGCAGATGCCAAGTCTCAAGGTCAGATCGTTCCATGGCAACACGCTGAAGCCGCGATCTTTAGTTTGAGGGCGATGGCCAAAGAGGTTGGCTCAAACGAACAGAACGTTTTGCCCAAGATCATGCAGCTGTTGGTCCAACTCCCTGAGAACCCCAAGATCAGATATGCATCCACGCTTGTATTGGGAAGATACACGGAATGGACTGCCAAACATCCACAGTTCTTGGAATCCCAGCTTGACTATATTATAAGGGGTTTTCAACTGTCCGATATGCAGGTGAACAACGCTGCTGCGCATGCGTTGATGTACTTTTGCCAGGACTGCTCTCAGCTGTTGATCAACTACCTAGAGCAGCTCTTCAACTTTTACAACAGCGTGTACTCTTCTCTGGATCTGCGCTCTCTTTACGAGGTTGCCGATGGTATTGGCCATATTCTGAGAGAGGAGAAGGACAAGGATAAGTTGCACAACATTACACTCATGTTCTGGAAACCAACTCTCGAGACTTTGCAAAGTCTCTGTGACACCACCCCTGGAGATAACAAGTCTCTGGATGAGACCCACACAAAGATTGCTGATACCATTGAGGTTATCAGTACTTTTGTCAAAGTTTTGAAACCAAGAAACATACGTGAGACCGAGAATCCAGTTGCTAAGATTCTGATCGATGTGTGCTGGCCCTTGGTATCCAAGTTGCTCAACCTCTATGGCGATTCTGAGAGAGTCAGTGAGAGGTGCTGCAAGTTAATGAAGGTTTCCATCCAGAGTTTTGGTCTTCAGCTAATACCGGTCATCTCTCAGACTGCTGAGCTGCTCGTTCACGGATTTGAAAAGTTCCATTTTGGTTGCTACCTATTCGTCTCTGGTATTTTCATCAGGGAGTACTCTGACGACATGGTGCCTGTTGAGATTCGTGAATCAGTGTGGCAGTTTTCCATACAGCAGTCGAACAACTTCATGAAATTTTTGGAAGAAAGAAAGTCAAATCTGGCAAACTACCCTGATCTTGTTGAGGATTTCTTCAGGATGGTTAGCGATATCCTGATGTTCTTCCCCATCAAGTTCATCGGTTCTCCCTTGCTCAACTCTTCTTTCTCCACGGCTCTTGCGTCTCTGGGAACTCTCACCCAGTTTGACACTCTACAGAGCACCCTGCACTTCATGGTCGATCTTATCTCATGGGGATTTGAGACACCACCAATTTCTTTTATCGAAGAGGTTCCTCCGCAGGTTCAGCAGACGCTGTACCAGTTTGCACTGCAAGTGGGTAAAGAGTTGACCGGTGTTCTGATGACGGGTCTCATCTACTCCTTCCCATACGACTGTGTTCCAGATGCTACCGATCTGTTATCCAAGCTGATCCAACTCTCTGTCGGTGGCAAGATGAATTCGGGAACCGATTCCTCCAAATCTGGACTTGTGTGGTTGGACTTCTTCTTACAGACGCTTCCCTCCGGTTCTGTCAACGAGAAGGAGAGGCTCAAGCTACTGGCCACCGTGGAAACCGCCATCAACTCGCACGATTTCAGAAGGGTCAGGGCAAGCATCCAGGATTTCGTCAGTTGGTACTCGAGAAAGAACATCAACAGAAACAACGACCTGTAACACTATTTATGCTGTCATTTTCATCCATGCATATCGCTCCGCTTTTCTTGATTCCAACTCTTTCAAGGTACATATCAACCCCCCGTGTGTATAGGTATTTCAATGTAATTCTAGAGAAAGGGATAGGAGAGAGAAAAAAACATCGTTAAAACTTGTAAGCATTATATACAGAGGAGCAGTCCTTCATGGGAGAGAGATGAGAGTTTCTTTATGCGCTCAGAGGAGCAGAAGGCATTTCTGCACCCTCGGGTATAGCCATAGGCTTGTTCTGTGTAGCGATCCAGCGTTGGAACATCATTCCGACACCTTCGAAGACACCGAGGACACAGGCACATGTGATGGCGGAGTTTCTGGTGTGTTTCCAACCACCTCTGATGGCTATACTTCCACCTGTGAAGAAACCTGCAATGATGGCATTCCATGGATCTTCTCTCTTTCTGATGTGCTTGATACCACAGTCGTAGAAGGAGAGGAGACCACCCCAAACACCAAAGTTACCACCGACAACTGGCGCCCTAGCCTTGATGGCCGAGATGGCTCCGGATCCACGCTCACCGATAGGAGAGTTACGGAATCCCTTGATTCCGTGCCAGACACATCCACCGATGACCTGTTTCTAGTTAGTACTGTCGAAAATCGAAAGGCCCATCCGTCGTCGTCGACAAGAGATTACTTACACCCATGGCAAAGGCACCACCGAAGTCGTTGACGATGATTATTGGACAAGGATCTCTGGAATGATCGGCACTGGCAGACATTGCTTTCTTTGTTTTATCGTATTGAACAAGGTGTTCTCTATCAACAGAAGGGAAGGAGAAAGGGTCGTCCTTTGCCTTCCACTTCTCTCCGCCGAAATTTTTTCAGCATTGGGTGGCACACGTATCATTGTAATTGATCGGCACACTTCAAGATCATACATTTCACCCCTTGCTTTTTACTTGCAGGATCGATTGAATGGCTCGGTATGGGGGTAGAAGGACTTGGAAGACTTTGATGAAGCGTCGATCTCCAGAAAAGGGCCATGTTCCAGTCCAGGGCAAGCCAGTCGGAAGTGGACCCGTAAACACTGCCTCTGTAATTTCGTGCGGCGTCATAATCATGCATAACGGTATTACCGCGGTGCCCGTAGTCTTGCCGTGTCCTTAGTCGACATATGCACTATTTTGCTACTGCTAAGTGCCCCGGTATCTTTTACAAGCTTGTCTGTTTAGTATAAGAGAGAAATGGTGTTGACTCTAACTGCTTTTACTGGAAATCTGAGAATACACAAAAAAGTTACCAAATTATACTGATCATCAATGATTCAGATGAAAGCGGTAATGAGAAAATTTATAGTAGGGGGCACATAGAGGATGTGCAAACAGAAGCTGGAAAGCATTCAAAGAGAGAAAACACAGAACTCTACACAATAGATCGACGGTCGATGTCGGACACTACACCCACAAAGGGATCACCGGAGCGGGAGAGATTGGCTGCTAGAGTAAAGTTCTACATTCAAAATCAGGATGAAAAAGTTATGTTTCGAAGTCTATATATTTTAGAGGGACAGCCTATAGGAGTTCACGTTTGGATGGCTCTGAAGATTGTTCGCTCAATGCTGTAGTGTTGATAATGTGAGTCTGTGGTTTTGTTGACGAGGTACCCAAATCCGCGTTGAGGGTATCGTTTGACGCTGGTGTGGATTCTCTTCCGTCATCTTCATCTCCTGAGTTATCCACGAAGAATGTCTGATCGCCGAATGGATCTATCTGTTCCTCTTCGGTGACAGCGATCGGTTGCATTAGAATAGAGTCGTTATGCATCTCAGGCTGCAGTTCGGCACAGTTGTCGTGGTCCATGAGTGGTCCATGGAAATGAGTCTTACCCCAGAATATATAGGAGAACGTGACGAACACAGCAAACAGAATCGAAACGACAAATGCGTAGTTCATGCTTCTCACCGTGATTGGGATCTGTGGGGGCATACACAGGATTATGATGGAGAGACACACCCACAGCAGACTTATGAGGTTGAAGACATAGCCCAGTTTGTGTAGTTTGAAATGAGCACCACGAATTTTGCGTCTCTTGTTGAGTAAAAGACAGAAGATGGGGATTCCACTAGCGAGAGACAGACTGATGACTGCACTGCCAACAAAAGCGCTAAATGCAGATGATGAAACAAGGGACAGCGTACTCAAGAGGACAGCAACTGCAGTTGATAAGAACAAAGCGTTTCTCGGAACGATGGACTGTTCACCCATGTCATCAACGTGTGTCCAGAGGTCTTTGAACGGCAGGGCTCCGTCTCTTGCAAAGGCATATGTGAGACGAGACGCCGTGGTGAGGGTGCCTATTCCTGCGAACAGGACTGTCCCGATCAACAAGATCACGAGCACAAAGGAAACCAGCATGGACTTGGTAGAGAGTTTGAACACCAAGTCTATGGGGAATATATCTGGGTTAGAGTCCAGGAGCAAAGTGAGCTCAGGCAGGATGCTCAGGATGGGGATGATGAATATGACACCAGTCATTCCGGCCACCATAACGGAGAAAACCATACCCTTTGGAACGTTTCTCTCTGGGTTTTTAACTTCATCACTCATGGCTGGAATCATGTTATAGCCTTGAAGTGTGAAGGATGCAGATTGGAGACCAATGAGGAACGCAATCGGATCTGGCCAGCCAGACCTCGAAGCGTCAAAGTTGGTGAGGATGTACTTGACATCGTGAAAAGACGAGGAGAAAAGCATCAGCAACACGTCCATTATGAGAACAGTGTATATCGTCCAGTATATGCACAGGGTGTTTATCTTTTCGAGATACCTCGAGAATCTGAGGTTGACGAGAGCACAGAACGCGACAATCATGAAGTAGAGGATGAGTGTGAGTAGAGAGTCGCTCTTGTACTCGTTATCCTTGAGCCCGAAAACAGAGAGCACAAACTGGGATCCACCATACACGATGCTGATGAACATGGTCCAATTGCCCAGGATGAGAAACCAACCGGTGAACCAGGATGCCACGAGCGAGTACTTCTCATTGGCCAGGATAGCGGCAAAGTGGTAAGTGCCACCGGATGATGGGTACTTGGACGACACCTCGGCTAGAGAGAGCGCAACGCATATAGACAAGAGGGATACCGTGACCCACCCCCACAGGATGGTAGCCGAACCGCCGTCAATCAGGCCTATCGAAAGCGTGGTTGATACACCAAAGGGAACACCCATGAGCGAGAATCCGAGACCAATCATCGAGCTCACAGTCAGCTTTCTGCTGAGCTCCTGCTTGTAGTTGAAATGCTCCACTTCTTCTCCCACATCGTCGTCTCCAAGTAGCTCAACTACCCTTCCTGGAATGTGGGACAGACCAGTGACAACGTCCTCTCCGTTTTGGAGGAGGCTGTAATTGACCATCTACCCCTCCGCTTGAAAATGTTTGTCTTGGTATCTGCCACACCTGTATGGATTGACAGCCACTGAAATTGCACACAGTCGATGTGTCGGAGAACGCGTATTGCAAGTGATTCCTGTGTCTTTCTCCAGTCTTTCTTTAGCCAGTGGAGGGAGAGTGATCCGAAAGCGGAAAAGAACTGCTAGCCACACTACCATAATCGAAAGCACAGGCTGCACAGCTAACGATGCTTGCTCCAGGCCATGGAGGGTCCACGGTAGATATGGATCAGAGCTCGGGGAAGCCAACTGGCAGGCAGAAGAGTAACATCAGGGAGGGTATGCATCGGCGCAAGTTTCGGGAGAATGGTGGAACCGGTCAACAGAGTGATGTGAACAGCGACCGCCGCGTACAAATGACCTGATTTCTCTACAATGACTCGGTTTTACGGATAGATCCAAATGGCGTGCTTATATCTGAGCAGAACGAGTCGTTCCACCCAACACAAATGCCGATATCGGTGGAAAAGAATGACTAACATCGGAGCTCTTGAAGAGACAGAAGTGTACCAAACGGTTCCTATGACTCATGCACCAGCAAGAATTCCGCACGGCATCGGAGCACAGAGCCACTCTGAAAAAAAAGACTCATCGGCCGGGTTACTCATAGTGGCCGCAAAATGACACATAATCCTGGATGAATCATCATCCCCTTTTTCTTTCCAATTCTATAAAGAGACCGGGATTCTTCTTTGTTCTTCTTCTATTATTCATTCTTCGGCTTGACTGTTCTCAGTTTGATTGTCATCTTCCTTTATTATCTTGTCTTGTTTACTGTGTGATTTGTTTGCTGTTCCCGATGTCTAATACAGCCATGACTTACTAAAGACAGGGGTTCCCTCTCTTTTTGCTCATACCTACTCACTACTGCTCGACACATCAGGAGACAAGTGAGACAAGTGATACAAGTTATCGAAGGATTCCACAGAGATACAATCAACCTATCCACCAAGTTCAAGCAATCTTCAGTGCCACACGCGTTGAGGCTCACTTGACTTGTCAAATTTTCACGCTTTCATTGTTTTCATCATTTTTTATATTCAAAAGGTTTTTCACGCGCTAGGGTTTTAACGGATTTTTATTATTTTTGCTTGGGTTCAAATTACAGACGATGGTTACCACTACAGATATCCCAGCTCAGATTGACGACACGCAGGTCATCACAACAACGGTCAAAGTGGGACGCTTTCAGAGTCTCAATGCTCAACTACGCTCTCTGAACCTCACTCACTCCAACAACAGCGTCGCAGTACTCGACGACATGCCTGATCTTGTATCAGACTCCGAGGCGTGGTCAGACGAGGAGGATGGAGACGAGATGTTCCAACTTCCTGCAGACAGGGCTAAGTTGATGGGTTTGATTGTGACCATAACAGCTGAACACATGAACGCTCTCGCAGCAACCAAATTCTCAAATTGCAAGTGCTGTCGTTCGTGCTCGGTTGTACATACAGCCCAATTCATTCAGAAGTTGACTTCGAGACTCAGCTGTTCGTTCACAACGTTTCAGAAGTGTCTTGTCATACTGTTCAAGCTAGCCTCAAATACGAATGTGTCCAGGGTTGGGTGTCTCAAAAAGCTCATCCTCTCTTCATTCATGGCCATATACTCTTCCAAACTGGATCTGCCTGCCTGGCACCGGATCACGGGCCTACCAGTGGTGGTGCTCAAAGATCTCTCATCCAGATGGCAAAACGACTGCATCTCTGTATCCAACGATGAGCTTTTGGCTCTCAAGAACACAATGCGTAACGCAGTGCTGAAGAGAGTTCTGCTTATCTGACTTTATACACAAAGGTTCAATTTTCAAAGAGTAAACTAAAAATCATGTAAAACATTCCGTGAAACTTTACAGAGGGAGAACTCTCAATACCCACCCAGGTACGTCCAATCGCTTCAGCCCAGTGTGAACCCCCCCCCCCCCCCCCTTCTACTGGAGCTGCCAGTCTCTCGATAATCCAATGTGAAGCCCATTTTTCTTAGATTTGATGATTACGTAAAATCAAAAAATTGTAAATCGCCCTCCTATCGAGTTCAGTATCATGAAGAACATAATCACATCTGGGTGTGACCAGTACCCCATGCAACCACTGGAATGCTATGGGGACTGGTGTAAATGCTACAATAGTAGCTACACAAAAGTGAAGGACTGTATGGCGCGTCGTTCGTTCTCCCTCGTACTTTGGAGTAGAGAACAGGAGAAAAGGATTGTTAGCAGTGTATAAGGGTCACAGATCGAAGGCAAGCTATGTTTTAAAGAGCACTTGGCACTGAAGTGATCAAGATTATAGGATCTGAAATTAAGAGCAGTGATCGCAGCAGTCACTTCCCAGACTTCAGCGGGCCTCTGAAAATAGATGTCAGCCGGTAGTAGGACATGCAGAGCCAAACCTAAATCGAAAGCGCGCTCACGACTAAAGGAAAACCAGCTACAAGAGTAGAATAAGTTACTGATGACAAGGAATAACAGGTTAATGAACAGTTGAAACGAGTTAGGTAGTCTAGAAATCAAATAGGCCACACAGGCAAACTCATTTGTATCATATGGAAAACTAACACACAAGAAACGGCCACAACTTCCCACAGATTAAAATATGGACTCCAAGATGGTAGTCATTTTAACCCAGGCTCTCGACTGAGGAAAGTCGAGCACAAAGAACAGCCAGAGTGTGTGGTGCTAACCAAGCCAATCAAAGTCCGAGAGTAGAAAGCGTTCAAAGACACAAGGACTCCGGCCCTAGTAAACTATGCACAGCTAGTATTGCAGAAGCAAAACAAAGTCCAGAGACAGTGAAAAAAAGATGTCAGAGAGTGCACAAACCGACAATGAGTACCACGTCAATGCAAAAAGCACAAATGAGAAGCCACCAAATTGGTATTTCAAATTGAATACCGAATGCAGCGCAAGAACCATACTTCAACCGAAAGGAAAGTCAAAGCAAAAGAAAACAAAGCCGGCTTAACAATGACCTGCGTACGAGAGACTATAAAACCAAGAAAAGGACCCTCGAGCAAGGGAATAAGACCCAGATCAATCGCATGTACGGGCAGACCCACCATGTTGAAATTCAAGTGCAAAGGCACTACAAGATGGGTAGTTGTTGATCAGTCATAGACACAGAATAGTAGATATATTGACTGGTTATAAAATTAGAGAGTGGAAGAGAGGGAGGATTGACTCCCTTATATAGTATTTGGATTAGGAGAAACGTGCAGGTGAAGCTTGCAGGTGAGACGCTTTCCATGTGAAACATTGTTTCAGGTGAGACCCTTTTTTAGCCTAGTTGTGGGGGAAAGATCAAGCTTCAATATGATGACGTGAGCAAGTTACTGAAGATGACATAATCAACTTCAACATGATGACATAATCAACTTCAACACACCAACCCCACCGCAGTAAACGTAGCAGAGAACACAAATCAACCAATTGGTCAGAACAAAGCCTAAACAAACACAAAACTGGTAGAACCCACTAGTAAGTATCAGCAGTCTTCGCAGGAGACATTAGACAAGAAACCCGTTGAGAGATAGTGAGCCAAGTCATCGAGAGCATCTCAAATACCTATGGTAACCTCAAAAACAAGCCATGAAGGCTTCAATCCAAAATAGATAGAAGTAACACCTTCAAGGTAATCACACAGACCTTGAAATGTACGCAGACTGAACGGCAAACCGGGAAAGCAGTAGTCAATGGGTCGAAGGATCCGCAAACGAGCTTGGTTCCTTTTAAAAAAAGATGTCAGAGTATAGAAAATCAGGTTAGATTTATGTCCACAAGGCCAGCTAAGGGCAACCAATCGAGAATGATATGGGGTTTGTCAGCAGCTCAGTCTAAATAGCAAAGGCCACACCAGAGACAGACATCGACGAGCCGGCAGCAGTTGATAATCCAGGTAGCATCTAGGTCTGCAAGCAGAGCCGAGGCATCCTCAGCGGAGCCAACAAATCGAGCGGTCTATTGACCCAGACGCAGAGTAATGAAAAAGCTTGGGGCACTTAGTACTTAATTGGTTGGGATCACCACAGGCATAGCAGAGGGTTGACAGCTTAGCTGAGCGAACGAGAAAAGGCCATCAACGTAGAATCAGAAAACGACACAGGGATAGCACCGGGAAAAAACCAAAGAAGTTGACGGAGCACAAAACTTCTTCACAAGAGTGCCAGGAAGCAGCCAATCCTCCTCCGGAAGTTGGCGCTCAAGCGCAATGGAGTTTAGACGAATTTGACCCCCAGCCTCAATTGTGGCTGAAGGTAGGAGAGTCCCTAGCAGGTCGGGAGCCCAGTAGTAGAGGGGAACGCCAAGCGCAAGCTCATGGCCAATGACGCACGCTTCAGCCACAGTCAGCCTTGACCGTGTTCGGAGCCGTAGGAGAACCCAGACGATGTTGAAATTCAAGTGCAAAGGCACTACAAGATGGTAGTTGGTGATCAGTCATAGTCACAGAATAGTAGATATATTGATTGGTTATAAAATTAGAGAGTGGAAGAGAGGGAGGATTGACT
>JANBXH010000031.1:0-23594 GCA_024271875.1 Kuraishia molischiana
TAGACCAGAGGCTTGGTTCGGCTGTTGGAATACCAGTAACAGACCCGGAACTTGCATCTTCTGCGTCATCATTTGCAACGGACCTTGGATCTAGCTCTTTGGGCGGAAGAGTTTGATCGTCTGTGGAAGCGGCAGGGGGCTCGTGGGAATTGAGAGGGTGAACATTTGTGGAAGCGTCGAGGACAGACCTTGGATCAAACTCCTTGGGCAGAAGAGTTTGACCTTTGGTGAAGGCGACAGGGACAGACCTTAGATCAAGCTCCTTGGGCAGAAGAGTTTGACCTTCGGTGAAGGCGACAGGGACAGACCTTAGATCAAGCTCCTTGGGCAGAAGAGTTTGATCGTCTGTGGAATCATCGAGGGCAGACCTTAGATCAAGCTCCTTGGGCAGAAGAGTTTGACCTTCGGTGAAGGCGACAGGGACAGACCTTGGATCAAGCTCCTTGGGCAGAAGAGTTTGACCTTCGGTGAAGGCGACAGGGACAGACCTTGGATCAAGCTCCTTGGGCAGAAGAGTTTGACCTTCGGTGAAGGCGACAGGGACAGACCTTAGATCAAGCTCCTTGGGCAGAAGAGTTTGACCTTCGGTGAAGGCGACAGGGACAGACCTTAGATCAAACTCCTTGGGCGGAAGAGTTTGACCTTCGGTGAAGGCGACAGGGACAGACCTTAGATCAAGCTCCTTGGGCGGAAGAGTTTGACCTTCGGTGAAGGCGACAGGGACAGACCTTAGATCAAGCTCCTTGGGCAGAAGAGTTTGACCGTCTGTGGAATCATCGAGTGCAGACCTTTGATCAAACTCCTTGGGCGGAAGAGTTTGACCGTCTGAGGAAGCGGCAGGGACAGACCTTAGATCAAGCTCTCTGGGCGCAAGAGTTTGATCGTCTGTGGAATCGTCGGGGTCAGACTCAGGACCGAGCTCGTGGTAAGTGAGGTGGTGAACGTCTGACAGGTTTTGTCCCAACTTGGAACCAGGCTCCTGGATAATAGGAGCCGATTTGTAGTCGGGAGGGTGGGCGCTAAGCGCCATGCTTCGGGCTTCGTGCAACTCGTCATCCTTGAGTTTGACAAGTCTGGCTAAGATAGCACAGAGTACAAACCAGCAGAGCGCAGGATTGGGTTCATCCTGAGAGTGCTGCTGGTGTCCTGGAGAGGACTCAAACACGACGGAGACGTTGTTGATAGTCACTGGAGCGCGGGGAACAATGCGGTTTTTCTTCTGGGCCTTCTTGCTCTTCTTCTTGTTTTTCTTGTCACTAACCTCGATACCGGTGCAAGAAAGTCTCTTGGAGACAAGAGAGACAAACTCGCGAGAGAACACGGTCTGGAGGAGTATGGTACCGGTGACGAAGATAAACATCAGGAGGCTAGGGCCGAGGATCAGCGTGAGGCTGATAAGGACGAAAAACATCATCGTTGGTAAACTGCTTGGGGTGTAAAGTTATTCGGAACGCTTTTATATCGGAATAAAAACTGGTAAATAACAATGAGGAAAGGAGAAAAGGGAAGAGGAAGAACAGCGGGAAGCGCCAGAAGAAGTATCCACAAAAAACGCCGCACGTGAATCAAGATTTTGTTAGCATCTCACAGATGTGCCGGAAAGACAAGCAAAAGTTCCCTGAAATTAGGGGTTTCGCAATCTGAGTTGATTCATGTGAGTGTGAAGTCTGTGGCTATGTGCGTGAGATTCTGTTCTGAATGCTCCGCGTTGGTATCTGAGAGAAGCCATGGTTTTCGTTGTATGAGACCGCCTCAAGCGAAGTTAATGCAGCCCTCTTTCACGAAGCATGCTATTCCCCCGATAAGTCTGGTGAGGGACGTCGGCAGGATCTGTGTTCCAGACCAATCGAAGAAGAAAGAGCGTGGGTTGAAGAGGAGTGTCTGTCTCTGGACATCCTTGGGAGATGTTCCGTGGACTCCTGTCAATTTCGTTCAAAGTCCCATGGCAAGTGGGCCACGCTGAAGAGCAGGTCCACACTCGTCGGAACTCACCCTTGATTCAGATAGACTCCAGGGGAGTGGTAGACTACGCCGTCCGAAGGTTTGCTGGTGTCAAAGAGGAAAGAGTCACGTGAATCGTTTAACCCAACCTGTCGCAACTGGAAGATTATGCCACAACCCCACATTTTCGGAGTTGTGTGTATGTTATCTACTGTATGTGTGCCATCTTCGATTACGTTGGCTCTGCGTTCTCAACCGGCTATGGACAACGGGATCTGACCGTGACACTGTCACAAGCCCGCTGGTGTTCTCCACACTAACGGGGGCCACGTTTCTCTCCGAGGATTTCGAACACGATGAGAGGGTTTTGAGCTGTTTTCTGTGAGATAATGTTGATTAATCATGAAGGGATATCTATTTATTCGACGTCAAAGTTCTCAACGAGTTCTGGAACCTCCTCATCATCAGCGGCACCGGCGGTGGCCTCCTGGTTGAGCTCGTTGAGAGCAGCCTTGTTACCCTGGAAAGACTGGGCAATCTGCTGGAGCATCTGCAGGTTCTCAGCACCTAGCTGTGGAAGGATACCTGGGATGAGATCTGGAAGAGACTTCTCCTGGGCGTAACCTGTGAAAGTGTGGGTATTGTACTGGGCAGCCTGCTGAACACCAACTCTCTTGAAGTGGAGAACGGAGCCGTCGTTCTTGAAGAAGTTGGCCTCGTCAACGTTGTCGAGAGTGACGGCGTTGAGCTTCTTCAGAGTGGCCTGCAACTTGGTGTCATCGGCCTCGGTGTTCTTGGAACCCTTCTTGGCCTTTATTCTGACACCACCAACCTTCTTTGGGCCACCGGCCTTCTGCAACTTGGCAAGCTTTTCTGGATCAATTGGCATTTTTTTCGGTAATTGATTTTTGTTCAATAAAACAACGGGAAGAGAGAGAAAAGAGGAGGAGGAAGACAGCTGGAAATTTTCGTCGACGAAAAAACGCAGAAAAAAAAGCGGGAAAAAAGGAGGTTATGCTGCCCTGAGGAACAACGACTGGGCCGCAAGGGGGATCATGATCTGTACGATCTCGGTGTTGAGCTGCTCGTCGATGGCGTCTGTGTCGGTGGTGGTCTGTGTGTTGTGCTGCATGACCTCTTCGGATGCGCAGAACAGAGCCACGAGCGCGTCGTCGCTGGTGACGTCGTCTTCGCCGAGCTCACGCTCAAACTCGTACTCCAGGTTCTGCAGCATGGCGAACTTCCTGAAGCTGTCCACGTGTGCGTCGTAGTGCTGTGTCCACAGCGTGGTGTACAGCGGAGACTTGATCTTGTAGGCCAGGTGGTCCGTGAGCTCCACCGGCTTGATTCTGTCCGAGCCGTCCTCGAGCAGACGGTTCAGCATGGCGATGTCGCGTCTCTGTCGCTCCAGTATCAGTATCTTCATCAGTCTGTCCTGCAGCTGTGCTGCGGTGGTGAGTTCCTCTTTGCTGCCAACACGCACCTTGGCGTCGGCCTCGTGCGTGTGTGCTCGGAACTCGCGCAGCTCGTCCTGCATCGCCTGTCTCACCTTGTTGATGCCCTTGAACACAAACAGGTTGTAATCCAGCGGATATTCCGGCACACGCGACAGCAGGTCCCGCGACTCCTCGCTCAGCAGCGCGTATGTGAGCGGTCCCTCGTAGAACGGGCGCGTCTCGGCTGTCATTGGTAGCGGTTGTCGTTGGGTGGCAAAAGAAAGAGGGGGCAGAGCGCCTGGGATGCGATGGCCGCTCAATACTTCGGAGGACCAAATGCAACCAGATCCCCCCGTTGTGCTACGTGTCTCTGCGAACAGAGTCGAATCTATTGGTATATGTCAGCCATATCCAAACTGCGATAGGATGTCGAATCTATTGATATATATCAGCCGTATCCAAACTGCGATAGGATGTTCTGTACAACGTCTTTATCCTGGTGGTCGTTCTGGTTGTCGCTGCTGCTGGCGCTGCTGGTGCCCGCGCCGTTGATGCTGAGACTGCCCTGCTTCAGCAGCTTCTCGCGGTTGCGCTTGCAGGTCATCGTGTCCATGTGTCTTTTGAGCGCGTCCTTACGCGCAAATCCCTTGGAGCACAGCGGACACGTGTTGGGGAACACCTCGAGATGTGTCTTCTGGTGGCGCTTGAGGTCGGATGACCGCCTGAAGGATATCGAGCACTTCCCGCACACAAACGAGCGGTCGCCGTTGGAGTTGCTCGAGGACGTGGACGCCACTGTCGGGTGGTCCACCGGCGTAGGGGTGTACACTCCGGGCGATCCGCGGTCCGAGTAGCTGTTGTTCCGCTGGAGACGCGGAGATATGTACGGGGTGTTTGCCGCCGACGAGGTTCCCGGCGTCGATACGATGCTCCTCCGCTGGGCCTTGTTGGCCAGCTCGCGCTCGGCGATTCTGCGCGATGAGGGTGTCCCGAGGATCTCCTCCACCTTGCGGTACAGCTTCTGCTGCTCGGTGTAGTCCAGCCTCGACGCGGTGTCTGCCACTCTCCGGAGCAGGCCCTGGAACTGGTCGTCCTGTGTACCGGTGGACTGGTTGGCTCTGAAGTTGGCGTCAAACACGTTGGACGTGAAGTCCGGGAAAGTCGGGTTCGTCGAGATGCTGTTCCCCCACTGGTGGTGGTCGAAGCTGCTGGAGTCCAACACGTCCTTGAGAGACCACCGCGTCTGGTCAGGAGAGTACTGCTGCCCCGGAGACACAGGGCTGCCACCGTGGGGGGCTCCGTAGTACTGGAGACGTTGCAGTATCGCTCTTATGGTGGGGTCTATGTTGTGTGCGCGTGCGGCCTCTTCGGCCAGCTTGAGGAACTTCTTGTCCTCCTCCGTGATGAGCCCCGTTGGCGGTGGGGCGGGCGTCTGTGGCTGTGGCTTGTGCACCAGTATCGATTGCAGGATGGAGCTCGCCTGCTCCGTCGTGAAGGTGGGTGCTTTGCCTGTGGTTCTCCCGCTCAGGAAGTCCACGATCCCCTTCGAGTCGTCGTTCCCCTGATCCATGATGGTGTGTTCTGCGTAGTACCGGATATGCGTCTTTGTGGCCATGTGGCGAATAGTCCAGGACCAACGACACGGATTAGTAAGGATCACCGGATGAATATGTCCAGTGGTGCTGGAAAGCTTCAATTTTTCAGCGTCGAGAATGGACAAAAGACCGAGGGTCAAAAAAAAAGGCGTGAGCTCAAAGGAGAATGGGAGAATTGGATGAAAACTGTGGATCCCGGCTCCGGTTGTGTCAGTTTAGCAGGAATCAAAGACTCTGCCAAAATCAAAATAGGTTCAGAAGGGGGAAAAGAGAGCGAGGGGAAAGAGGCAGGCCCAACCCCTTCACGGTGTGGCGGAAGTGAGCCGCACAGCTACGTTTGACTTATCAGCGGATGAGCCATCCCTGGGATCGGCTTGGCCAGCAGCCGTGTTTTTCTAGGGGCTCGGCTCCATGGGCTTACTTTTGTCGTTACGTCTACGAGGCCCTTCCAGACGCTCCATACACTGTTCAGCACGGCCATAACAGCCTGTGTGCCGGACAGCCCGCGAGATTGGAGCAAAGTGCGAATATGGGTGTTTTGAATCGCCAATGTCACGTGGGATTGGCTAAAATCATTCGAGACGAAGGCAATATCTGGTTGGTGCACTTCCGCTTCGCTTCAAATGATGGTGCGGCTCTCTTGGGATCCGGAGTTTCTACTGGGTGATGAGGAAGGAAAAACGATTATTCAGATGGTGTATACACAGATATAACGGACAACCGTTTGTCCCCCTGAGGTCTGGCAGGTTATTGAGTCAATAACTTAGTCGGACTTCAAGACCTCGGAGAAGGTACCCTTGGAAGGTCTGACCTTGGAGGCCTCAACCTTGACGGAACCAAGCTTCTTCTCAGAGAAGGTCTTGGCGTATGGGTTGAGACGGAGGAGAACCTGCTTGTTCTTGAGTGGGTTCTTCTTCAAGACGTGGGTACGCTTCTGGGTAGCCTGGCCAGCTGGTCTGACAACAGCCTGGATCTCAGCAGAGTTGATGAGTCTGGTGACATCGGTGTTGGAGATGATGTTGGCTGGGAGAGTGTAACCGGCCTTGGAAGAGGTGGTGGTCTCGGAACCGTAGACAGACTCCAAGGCGGCGAAAGCACCCTCGGTCCAGATGACAAATCTACCGAGGTGGGCACCTGGAGCAAGCTGGAGGAGACCGAGAGACTTGACGTTGGCAGTCTCGACACCTGGGATGTTTCTGAAAGCCTTGACAAGACCGTTGTCCTCGGAGTAGACGACAAGAGGACCCTTTCTCTGGGTGAATCTTCTGCCTCTCAACTTACCCTTACCGGCACGGAGCTTCTTGGACTTGAGAACCTTGATGACATCCTTGTGGGCACCAACGGCCTTAAGGGCAGCAACGGCCTCCTTGGTCTTCTTGACAGACTCGATCTCAGAAGAGACAACAAGAGGAATCTCTGGGATCTGCTCGATTCTGTGACCTCTGGCAAGGACAAGAGACTGAACGGCAGAAGCAGCAATAGCAGAAGCAGTAGCGTAACGCTTCTCGTTCAGGTTGACCTTGATGTGCCATCTTCTCCAGATCTTGGTTGGAGCAAACATACGACCACCACGACACATGTTACCGAAGGCAGCCTGACCGGAACGGTGAGTACCACCACCACCGACACGTGGAATACGGGCGACGGCTCTACCGGTACCCCAGGACTCAGCAGAGGTCTGGTGACCAGCGTTCTCGGCAACGGCGTAAGCCTGACGCTTGTTCTTGTTCACCTTGGTGAAAACAGAGTGGACAATGTCACCTCTGATTGGAGCCTTGAAGACGGCTGGGAGAGGGAGGGAAGCGGAGGTGGTCTCACCGGAAACGGCGGACACAACAGAAACAGTTGGACGGGTAGACATCGTTGATATTAATTCCTAAAAGGATGTTAGTAGGTTGGTTCCAGAAGAGACGAACTTGAAGGAGCGGTAAAATTTTCTGAAAAGTTTGGTCGCCGTGGTTGGCACACTCCTCTCAAGTCATGTGATACACGCAAGGGCTAGGGCTGCCTTATTGGGATGCGGCGGTGGCTGGTGATTGGGTGATTAGGTAATCCATTGTGTGGCGCAGTTCCCCAGATTCGTCAGGCGGTGCTACCCGAGGCAGTCGCTTTGCTGCTCCCCGCTCGCCCCTTGTTTTGTGTGACACCTCGATTTACTCCACCTCTGGTTCTTGTTGGGATCATCTGACATTCAACTGACGACCTTCGCACTGCATTGATAGCATTTGACGCTTGCATTTTTTTTTCTGTCTGAACACCATCAACTGTAGCTGGAGCTTTATCAGTTGGTCCCCCGCAGATATGACAGACAAGTACGAACCAATCAAGGAAGTTTTGGCTCTCGATGGGTACCTCGAGCCGTTTAAAGACGAGCTGATGTACCGCCGGGGTCTTGCCGAAAAGTGGCTCGAAACCTTCGAGGAAAACGAAGGTGGCATCCTTAAGTTTGCCGAGTCCTACAAGACGTACGGCCTGCATGTGGACGAGTCCGACAACAGCGTTACATACACCGAGTACGCACCAAATGCGGTTGCAGCTGCTTTGATTGGTGACTTCAACAGCTGGTCTCACGATTCGCACCCAATGGCAAAGGATGCGTTTGGAAAGTTCTCCGTCACGGTGCCTGCCACCGATAAGGGAGAGTGTGCCATTCCTCACGACTCGAGAATCAAGATTCTTCTGACTCTGCCATCTGGTGATAAGATTGCTCGTTTGCCTGCCTGGGTTCGCAGATGCACTGCTCCACCCTCATGGTACGACAACAGAAACTACGAGGCGCGGTTCTGGAACCCGCCCGAGGATCAGGTTTACAGGTTCAAGAACGCACGTCCTGCTGAACCACAGTCTCTCAAGATATACGAAGCCCACGTTGGTATTTCCACCCCTGAGCCCAGAATAGGTACCTACCTCGAGTTCGCGAAGAATGTGCTCCCGCGCATCAAGGAGCTCGGATACAACACGGTGCAGCTGATGTCGATCATGGAGCATGCGTACTATGCGTCGTTTGGATACCAAGTGACCAGTTTCTTTGCGATCAGCTCGAGGTTCGGAACACCAGAGGAGCTGAAGGAGCTCATCGATACCGCACACGGACTTGGAATCCGTGTGTTGCTGGACATTGTTCACTCTCACGCGTCCAAAAACGTGGACGATGGACTCAACAAATTTGACGGGACAGACCATTATCTGTTCCACGGAGGTCCAAGAGGAAACCACGATCAGTGGGACTCCAGACTATTCAACTACGGTAACTACGAGACACTCAGGTTTCTACTTTCCAACCTCAGGTTTTACCTCGAGGAGTACCAGTTTGACGGGTTTCGGTTCGATGGTGTCACCAGTATGCTGTATTTGCACCATGGTCTGGGTGCTGGATTCAGCGGTGACTACAACGAGTACTTGAACCCAGATGCACCTGTGGACAAAGAGGCTGTTTCCTACCTGATGCTTGCCAACGAGCTGTGTGCCAAGTACTCCAAACTAACAGACGCCTCGTACACTACTGTCGCAGAGGACGTTTCCGGATACCCTACCCTATGTTGTTCGAGGGACCAAGGTGGTGTAGGGTTCAACTACAGACTGTCTATGTCTATTCCCGATATGTGGATCAAAATCTTGAAGCATTTGCAGGATGACCAGTGGAGCATGGGTAACATCGTTCACACATTGACCAATAGGAGGTATGGTGAGAAGTGTATTGCCTATGCGGAGTCCCACGATCAGGCTCTTGTCGGAGATAAAACTCTTGCATTCTGGCTGATGGACAAGGAGATGTACACCAACATGTCCATTCTCACCGAGCTCACACCTGTTATCGACCGTGGTTTGTCTCTGCACAAGATGATCAGGCTTGTCACTCACGCCCTTGGAGGTGAGGCTTACCTGAACTTCGAGGGCAATGAGTTTGGCCATCCTGAGTGGTTGGACTTCCCGCGCGTTGGGAATGGAGACTCGTACCACTATGCCCGCCGACAGTTCAACCTCATTGACGACGACATGCTGAGGTATAAGTTCTTGTATGCATTTGACTGTGCCATGAACGCTACCGAGCTGGAATACGGATGGCTCAACTACCCACCCGCATACGTTTCCCTGAAACACGAGGGCGACAAGGTTATCGTGTTCGAGAGACACAACCTGCTGTTCATCTTCAACTTCCACCCTACAAACAGTTACGCTGACTACCGTGTTGGAGTTGAGACCTCAGGCAAGTACAAGATTGTACTCAACACCGATCGTGCAGATTACGGGGGGCACGAGCGTATCGATGAAGCCGCGTCGGAGTTTTTCACCACCGATTTCCGCTGGAATGATAGAAACAACTTTCTACAGGTGTACATTCCGAACAGGACTGCTCTGGTGCTTGCGCTTGATGACTGATGCCCTTTCTTTGTGTGTTTTTGCTTTGCTTGTTTCGCGTTGTTAGTTTGTTGTTTTGCATTATACTCTATTTCACATAACACCCTGAGATTTCTCGAAGAGTTTCTTGTGCCATTCGTTATACTCGTTCTTGATGAGAAAGTGGCCCAGGTGAATCTTACCGACAAAGTGGTCTGCCAGTCTTCTATCGCTGTCCAGTCTCGATACGTATCCCGAGCACACATTGCACACCTGTAGCTTCTGCTGGGCCGCTTGGTCCAGGTTGTCCATTATCTGCGCGTATCGCGTGGACAGGTCCTTGCGCAGCTGCAGCAGTTCATCCAGCTGTTTCATCTGTGTCAGGGACTTGTCAAACTGGCGGGTCTTGTCTATCAACAGTTGTATCTCCTGTACCATCAATCCGATACGAGAGTCAACCTCATCCAGCTGCTGTGTTATGTCGTTCAGCTTTGTCGTATCCTCCGGAACCTGGTTCAGCTTCAAGTTTGCTGCCCTTATGCGTCTGTTACAGTCGTTGGCGTAGCGTTCCAGGTCTCTGTAGTACTCCATCTGGAACGGCGTCAGATCAACGTCTCCGCGCTGCACTTCGAGCTCATACTGAATCTTGTGTTTCTCAAGATGCAGTTTCGGACACCTTCCAGTGTCCTCCTTTGTTCCTGTGAATAGCGTAGTGGGACACGTTCCCACCAGAAACGACTTGCATATCTTTGGATCTCTCAGAACTTCTATCGGGTCTTTTGTCTTGTTGTAGTCTTTGGGAAGCCTCACCAGGAGATCTTTACCCATCAGCTGTTCCAACAATTCTCTCTGCTCTGCCGCTGACATCTTGGGGCTTGTCTTGGTGTGATTGGGAACGCCACCGCTCACACGAAAATTTGGAGACTCCCAGAGACAAAAGAAGTGATTATGTAACCATTGGGCTGATGTAAGCACTCCTTGCCTCCAGCGATCAGTTACGCGTTCTGACTGCTCTACATAGGTTTGCAAGACTTTTATGAGGACAAGAACAACGATGGTCTATGACTCGGGCTGTATGGCGGTGTATGTTGACTTTTGGGAGGGAGTCTGCGTGAAAATGGGTGAAAATGGGTGAAAATCCGAGATTTTACGCAATTCTGATCAAGATCCAGTGGAGCTCGTGTGGTATCAGATGGTAAGTATACTACTGGTCTGTTTGGTTATATGACAGGCCGAGAGTCGATGATTGCAATTGATTTATACAGCTGGACAAGTGGGCGTTGAACGGGACAAACATCAGACGGAAGAAAGGGGGGAAGGCGCACCCGAAAGGGTGGAGATGAGGATGAGGAGGAAATTGGCCAGACTGGCCTGGTGGATCCTTCCACACAAATACCTCACACCACCGAAAGAAGCTGAGGAGTAGAGAAACCCCCTCACTAGAAAATATAAGGAGAAGATGCAGACAGAAGGTAAGTTTTTGACGGGTTTCGAGATTGATTGACGCGTATACTAACGTCACAAGCACAAAAGCTGAAGCAAAAGTGCAAAGACCTCAAGAGAAAGATAAAGGATATCGAAGACAGCAGCGAGGTTGTTTCGATTGCCGTTGCAAGATCTAAGCTGGCCATCCGTCGACTACGGTCTGAATATACGGTTCTCCTCGAAGTTCTCGAGAGAAAGACCACTGGTCCAGAGGACGATGCTCTCGATATCGATGGTCTCAACGGTGTAAGTTCTCCTCTCCCCCTTTTTCTCCAGTTTGGCACTAACGACAGTATCAGCCCGACATCGATGACTTTAGCGGGTTTGTCCACCTTCTCAACGCGGCCACCAAGGGCAAACAGCCTGCCTCTACAGGAACTCCTGCCGCCAAGAAGAAGCGCGGTGGTGTTGGTGCTCTGAAAAAGGCCAGGGAAAAGGACCCAAGTATCCCCAAGAGGCCCACCAACGCCTATCTGATCTTCTGCGACCTCGAAAAGGAGAACATAAAGAAGGAGCTCGAGTCAAACAACCCGGGAGTGGTGATGGATCTCTCCAAGGGCCTTACCGAGGCATGGAAGAAACTCGACGAGGAGGGAAGAAAACCATACTACGAGCTCTACGAGGAAGATAGAAGGAGATACCACAGAGAACTGGATGCCTATCAAAAGAAGAAGGCAGCTGAGGATGTTGCCGCTTCTGAACCACCCAGTACGCCACTCGTGGACGCCATCGAGCCAGTGGATACGCTAGAGCCTATGGATCAGGTTTACGATGAACCCGCGTCAGAACCTGCAACCGAAAAGCCTTCAGAGCAGCCCTCGGATCCAGTCGAGCCCACTGAACTCGCTGAACCTACAGAGCCTACCGAACCTGAACCAGTTGAAGAATTCGTGGAACCTGTATATACTGCTGCAGAGACCCCTGTGGAACCTCCTGTGCAGGCTGCGCCAGCCGCCACCGTGCTCAACACAGAAGGTACCCCGGAAGTGAAGGATGAACCAATGACAGAGGCTCCGCTACAGAATCCAACCAGCTAGTCTGGTTTTGCTCCTCGTTGTTTTCCTTCCCCTTTGTTCCTGAAATATTAACACTTTATAGCCAAAATTGATTTTATGTTTTCCTTTATACACGCTTCTTCTTTTTATGATAGAGTCCGTTCTCATCCTTTTCGTGCTTCCTCTTCTCTCTGTAGTTGACGTGCTTTTTGAGCTTTCTCCTGGATGCAATGTCGGGTCTGTTGACTGCTATCTGTGCTCTCTTGGACTTCCGCTGCATTCTGCGCTCTTCAACAAGTTGCTTGGCACGCAAGAAAGTCTCCTGATACCTCTGAACACCGATCTTCTTGGTGAGAGATTCAAGACACTCCAGTGCGAGGTTCTTCATGTCCTCCTCGAAGATATCGCTTGAAGGCTCTGTGGCGCTGTAGAGAGCCAATATGACCGTTTCGGCAACCTGCTCGGCACTTTCAACGTCGGCTAACTCAAGCGAGAGTTTGATGAACTTGATCATGTTCTGCTTGGCTCTCTGGGATGAATTCTCGAGTCTGATGATGAGAGCAGCTCTCTCCATCATCCAACTCGTTGCCAACTTGGTAACAGCATCTTCCTCCTCTGTATCTTCGTCCTTGGTGACCACAGTCGACTTGTCAGCGAAGTGTTTGTACATAACAACCAGCAGAGTCATGGCCTGATCAGCGAGCTCCTCACTGATGGTATTGGCACCAAACTGGCGGAACAGACGAGATGTGACGGTCTGGCGATCTTTTTCTGAGAACAGATCCTGCTCAGGATTCTCAATAAGGTACCCCTTGATGATCTTGACAGAAACGAGACGAACCCAACTGTGTGGGTACAACAGCGTACCGATGGTAAGAGGGAACATTTCATCCCTTGGGACAGTACTGTACTCGCTCTTGCTGATCTCATTGAAAGAAACCAAAACAGAGTACACCAACTCCCAGCTCTCGTCTTCATCAGAGTCAGAATTGGCCGCATTGGAAAGAATATCCTTCATGAATCTGAAACCAAGCTCTCTAAGCTCCACCTCGTCATCTAAACCGTAAGCGAGGAACAAAAGTCTGAAAACCAGCAAACCACATCTTCTCAAGCTCTCGTTCTTGTCCTGAGATAACCACGTAGTTGTACAGCTCTCCAAGAAACTGCATCCCGATGGTCCAAGTCTCTGAATAATAACACTGATGAGAGCAGTGGCCATCTCCCTGCATGCTGAAGAGTCGTCGTTGACAGACACGATACAGAGCGGAAGGAAGAAAGAAGACGACAGACCCTTGACGAGATTGTCTCCAGACTTGTTCAGAAGCTGGTTCATGATCTCCATGACAGACTGCTTACCCTCTGGAGTTGGGTAGTTGAGGTTCTTGATCAGGGTCTTGAGACTGTTGGCCAATCTACCCTTTCCCTGATCGTACTCCATGAGAAAGATGAGGAATGAGCTTCTGGCAGATTCCCTGACAATCTCAGAATGGTTGGTGATCATTATTTCAGAAACCTTGTCCATGATATCGTAGATCTCAGGAAGCATGACATGGCGCGACAGAAGAGCTCTCAAAAGACCAAACGCAGACGACTGTTTACTCTTCTCATCGAGATCAGGAACAATCTTCTTCAGGATCAGAGACAGAGCAGACTGCTTGAATTCAATCTCGGGTCTCTGGCGAAGCACTGTGGAAATGAACCTAAGAGCTCGTTGACACATATCTGTGTTGGTGGAAAGACTCTCCTTGACGATCTTGAGGGCATCTCTGGATGCAGACTTGAAAATGGCAACAACCTCCTTTGTGAATGGAAGTCTCACAATGAGAGACAGAACTCTGAACGAAAGAGTGATGATAGACTCGTCATCACCCTCTAGGAACTGTTCCAACTTGGGAACAAATGCCTCGAGGTTCTGGGTCTGCATGAGGTCTTGGTTTCTAGAAATGATACCTCTCAGGTACTCAAGTGCAAACTTGTGCAGTAGGATAAGATAAGCAGATCCATCCTCCTTGGCCCTTTCATTCGCCTTTCTGTCAAGTTTGACCATGAAGTGATCAGCAATAGCATTCTTTGGAAGAGCCTTCTGACCCGTGATGTCACCATCCTCGTGGATAAGTTCGTAGCAGAAGGCAAAGGAGTCAAGGGATTGGCTTGCAGAGTTGGCAATAAGACCAACAGAGTACCTGCGCATCAACTCAGTGAGAGAGATCTGGGTCTTCTTGGTAAGCTTCTCCATCATGAGCAACTTGATAGGTGCCAACAGAGCGTTGAAATCTTTCAGGTACACCTTGGCGGCCAAAATCTCAGCAGTATCGTAACTCTTGTTGAACCTCGTCTCCTTCATCTTACTTCTGTAACCATCAGCATCCTTCTCTTGACCAGCAGTACCAAAGATATCCTCCATGATGATATCTGCAAGAAGCTCCACACTTTCACTCAGGTCACCGGAAGAAAGGGTATCTGCCATCTTCACAAGCAGGAAATGGGTGGTAAAACTGAGAATGTGGACCTGTGGACCTCTGGTCAGAGCACCCTTTAGCTCCTTGATGATAAACTTGAGATACTTTGGACCAAGGATGAGCGCACAGTTACCCAAGTGCTTTCTCGTGTTGTCACGGAGCTCATCAGATCTAGCTCTGAGAACCTGACAAACACTGGTCAGAATACCCGGTAGCTCAGTGTTGAGTGAATCCTCACTCAAGCACACAGCGAGACTCACCAAACCTTCGGAGAGGGCAACTCTTTGAGACGCGGTGTTTTCATCTCTGAGAACAAGAACCTTCTTCAGTGGAGGGAACAGAGCGTTAAGAATGTATGAGTTGAGGTTCTCTTCACCAGGCAGAACGGTGTTGAGGTTGGACTCGACTGTTGCTCTCTCCCTCAGAGACTGACAAAGACTCACGACGAGCGAGATAGAGTTCTTCAACAACGAGTCTTTGCTGGCAAGATCCTTGGTGCTGTGGTTCATCATGAAAATGTACTTCTTCAGCACAGACTTCCATTGACTCCACTCAACGTATCTCATGAGGGTGCCAATAGCTTCGACGGCAGTTGCGCTCAAACCCGAAAACTTCTCTTCCTTAGAGATCGCATATCTCTCGACAATGGGCAACAAGTAGTTGACGATGCTCGAGCTTGTGAAACGAGGCGCGTTCTCCTTCAGTCTCCAGATAGCTCTCTGACGACGATGAATCTGGATGTGGTTCACGTTCACAAAGAAGTCAGCCTCTTCGTCTCCGTTGAAAAGCAAGAACTGAAGATCAGTGAAACCAGGCACCAACTCACGCTGCTGAGAGCTCTCAACGATGTGCTGCAGAACCTTTAGGTACTCTGTTTGAACAGACTCATCCTTCCTCTTCAGACCGGATTTGACAGCCGGAAGAATGGCAGTCTTGATGTAAGCAGTGAATCGAGATAGTTCGTCTTCAGCCTCACAGACAAGAGCAGCATCGTAGAATCTGGATATACTCAGCTGTGAGCAAGTTCTCACAGATAGCTCATCCACATTATTGACATAGTAGAGGGATGTCTCAATAACTGGAAGCCACTCAAGGAGCGACAAGTTCTTATACTCAACGTCGTTCACCGTGGAGAAAGCAGTCATCCTTCTACCAATGTCCAACTCCTTGAACTGAGTACCCAAAAACGAGTTGAGGTCAGCGGTAAGAGTAGCAGCTCTGTTGAACTCGGAGAACTGATCACCGATAGCAGTGATAAGGTTGACGATCTCGTTTCTCATCTCATTCGAAGCGCAAGTACGCAAGGTCTTGGAACAGAACTCGTAGAGTGGCTGCACCTCGCTAGGGGTGAGAGATAGATCAGAAAGAAGAGATGAGTACGTCTTCAAAGCCTGAATTCTGTGCTCCGAGTCAAGTTCAACTGGTGTTTTGGCCAAGATGGTGTTCAACAGAGTGGATATGATCTTCCTCTCCTCTGTTTCCTCAACAAATCCCTTGGATGTCAGCAACGAAATGAGCGTCACGATGTGACCATTGACATCCACAGCAGTGGCGTTGACAGTCAGGTCAGGCAAAAGCTCCAGCAAACCAGCGATACCCTGGGCAACCACCTCCAAAAACCTATCATCCGAGATCTTCTCAGAAATGATTGAGATGAAGAAGTTCAGACAGATAACAAGAACAGCAGGCTTGGCATGAACATTTGCAAGCAGACTAGAGATGGCAGTAATGCAACCGTCGTTGTCCTGGTAGAGGAACTCGTGGAACTGTGGTTTGCTCCAAGAGCACATCAGCTTGAGCATACTACTTGGCTGTTGAGCATTTTCATCGCTAAACTTTTCCAATCTGGGTCTGATGATTTCCTCATAGATGAAACCAACATAGGGACTCCAGTCAAAGTCAGTGAGAAGATCCATCAACTCAAACAGACAGACAAACCCCATTTGTCTGTTGCTCTGAGCCACCTTGACGAGGCTGTCAATGCCATCCAGATCCGAACTCAGAATCCTCTGGGCGACGAAAAGCGAGTAAAGAAGAGGTTCCACCATATCTGCAAATAGGTAACCCTTTCTCTTACCCAAAGAGCCTGAAACCTCCTTTAAAAATCCCAAAAATCCCTTCTGCTTGCTGAGATCCCTCTCAACGATGGCAGAGATGTCCAAGTTTCTCTCCTCCAAGAAATTGCCCGGTTCAATCCTCTCGCTGCCAAAACTTAAAAAGCTCTTGACGTAGTCATCATCGATGGACATCAAAACACCAACAGCAGTAGATCTTCTGCTGTGCTTGGCTGCGACGTTGTGACCAGTCTGCATCTTACCGAACAGGATTCTCAGAACGAGCGGGACAACCAGCTCTCTGTCCTGATCCTCCAAAACATTCTCAGACTTTGAAAAGAGCTTCGCAATCTCATCTCTAAACAACGACTCATCGAGAAGGTTCTTCAAGTTGTCCTTGTACTTTGACAGTTTACCGATCTTCCAGTTCAATATAGCATCCAAAGCCATCTTCTGAGACTCTGCATATCTGTTGGTGAGCAAAGACAGCATGAATTCATAGAGATCATCTGCTCTGGCAACCTTTGGGAGATTGTTGAACTTGGGCAACAGCTTCACGATCTCATTGGTAATCTCATGACCGGCACCCTGGCCATCATCAGTGAGTACAAATGAAACCATCTGGTCGAAATGTTTCTCCGCAAGCTGAGGACAGCGGTGGAGAACCTTCATACCCTGTGTCTGGATGTACTTGGCGTCAATGGCGACAGCATCACTCTGGAGTTCCTTCTTGTTCACTTCGTCAATGTTGCTGTATACAAGGAAGAGGTTGGTGAAGTTGTAAAAACTGGCGTTAATCCTCTGTTCCATGAACTTGTGGGTTGTGTCAAGCTCGTTGGCGGCAAATGAAACGAAATCATCAGAGTCATCGACAGCTCTTGCCTGGATGAACGAACCGTTGATCATAGTCAGGACAAGGCTCCAGCAAAGCTCCGTGTTGGAAGCAACAACCTGGGGCATCAGCTCAAGGACAGCATTCCAAGTTGGACGGAACTTCACACAGAGTTGACCGATGAGGAAGTGAGCGACAAGGTCCCTTACGGCCCGGTCACCTTGTTCAGCGGAGTAGATTGGACCCATCTGTCTGTATAGAGTACCTATCTCTCTTTCAGTCTGCAAGTTGAGTGGCAGGATCTCAATCTTCTGACAGTGCACGAACGAACGGGGGATATCCATGCCAAAGATGCTGTAGAAGGTGATTATGAGATCGATGGAAGCCTGTCTGACATCATGGGAGTAGTGAGCCAAGTTTCTGACCAAGCGGTTGATGATGATCTGTTGGTTCTCCTTAAATGGACTCAAGATCTTATCGTTACCAGCAGATGATGACAAACACTCACAGAAACCCTTCAGCATGGAGTCACTGGTCCAGAAAAGACCATCAGCCTTCATTACTGCAGTCAGCAGCTTCGTCAAGTCAGTCTCGTTGAGCTCAGACAGGCTGATAGAGTGGAAAGCGGCACCAAGAGCCTTTCTTGAAATGATGGTTGGTGAGCTCTTGAAGATGTCCAAGATGATGCGCAAAATGAAACTGGCCTTCTCTTTGAGCGGTGAAAATGACACGACGCTCAGTCTCCAGTACAGTTCGATGGCACCTTCCTCAGAGGATAGGTCAAGCTTCTCTATGGCTGTGTAGAAGTGGTCGACAAGATCTCTTGGAAGACTGAGAGAGAGCTTCAATGCGGACGTATCGCACCAACTGATGAGGTTTCTCTCGTTGAGCGATATGAGCAGATGAGAAATCTCAGCCTCGGCTTGTCTCCAAGAGCCACACAGTATCTTTTGGATGAACTTCTCGCATAGAGAGGACGACTTCTCGTATGCAATGGTGAGGGATGAGTCAATCAAACCGAGGAAAGACCTGAGACTCTCCTGTTTCAAAAGCTGATCCAGAATAGGGGGAAGACGGGTGTTGAGCACAATGACGTCTGAGTTTCTAGTCATGACAACAACAAAGTAGCTGAACAACTGACTGACCTGTTCATCCGACGCTATCACGTTTCCGTATAGTTCAACAACTCTAGAGCAGAGAGCAAACAGAGGGGTCCAGTCGGCCACCTTCTTACCGCTTTGGACAAATGCTAGCGACGATGCAATCTGTAGGATGAACTTGGGCTCTGGTAATACATCGTTCTCCATGAGCTGTGTGAGCTCTGAGAGAGTAGACTCATACAGAACGTTCGCCGAGTCCTCTACCTCGACGTGCTCCACTGTTCCTATTATGATACTTGAAGCGACAGCCGGTCCCAGGCTGATGTGGACGCTCTTGTTGGAGAGCAGGGTGTGTATGACGGACTGCGACTTCGAGAACAAGTTGCCCGAAGCACCCTTGAGAGATTCCTCGAAGATCACGTTGACGCTCTTGGCGAAGAACTCAGACTCGGTTCTCGAAAGCTCGGTGAAACACTCGGTGACAAACCCATCCAGAGCATCACCGGGAGCCTTTCGCACCAGGAAAGAAAGAGCCTGTGCAGAGAACCTTCCGAGGAAGTCCTTGGAGCCTTGGTCGAGTAAGGGGAGGAGCGCCTTGAGACAGCGGGTAAGGTCTGTCTTGAGCTCTCTCGACAGATACTTGAATATGAATGCTATGCTGTTGAATATCCACTCCAGACAGTTTGAGTCCAGGCCGAGCAACGCCACTTCCACGAGCTTGGCTATGCTCTCATCGAAGTAGGGCATGAAGTCGGGACCGAGATCGTGGCAAAACTGCGACAGAAGCTCGAGCTGTGGCTCCAAGGAAAGCGGGTCACTCTCCGAGATGCTCTTGAGCAGGGCAGCGTGAACATCCTTCTGGTAGTATATCAGGGACGTGAAAGACGCGGTCCATGGCTCAAGCGCCTCGCTCAGCGCTGTGAATCCACGGGCGAGGTTCACCTCCCGCCAATGGGTGAGCGACGTGAGAAAGTACGAGCCCGCATCTGTATCTATCACAACCTTGGTTCCCGACCGCAGAGCCACCGCCACATCTATGGCCTCGACCCTGTCCCTGAAAGAGGTGTATGTGAATCTCTTGGCAGAGCTTGTGGTGTGCTGTTTCTTCACCATTATGCAACAGCTCCCTTGTGTGTTTCTGTATCTTGTAAGGTCCTCTCCTCTAAGAGTTTTTTTATAATTTTTTTTTTAAAAAAAAAAACTTTATTGGAGGTGCACTACCCGCTATCAGTTCAGAGAAATTTGGAGACAAGCCATCCTCTTCTTCCCCCTGTTTAACACAGACAAGGCAACATAATGGATAGAGAAGCAGGTGCTTCATACTCGGAGAATCCATACACCTCGATTTTGGCTGGCCCAGGCCGTGGCACGGAAGCGGCGGGGAACACAGGTTCTGGTTCCAGTTCCGTTGCTTCTGGCGTTCCTGGCACCGCTGCAAGCACACAGGGTACCGTCAAGGCTAAGAAGCTCGCCAAAGAGCTCGGGCCCAAGATTGTGCCGCAGAGGACGTCCAAGACCACACAAAAGCTGAAATTGCTGCCTGAGAACCTCGACTATATCGCGGCTGATGAAGAGAGTGGTAAAGAGGTTTACTCGCAGTTAACGCGCATCAAGGACAGGCCTGCTCGCATAGACGCCGAGAGACTTGGAAAGAAGCACCGTTCTGTTCTGCCACGTGTCACTGCATACTGTACTGCTGGTTCATACAGGATAAAAGACCTCATCAGGTGGCTGAAGGATAAGAAGCGCATCCATGGAACCTCTCCCAAGCTGTTTGATGAGTGCATATACACGCCCTTTGCATACAAGGACTGGAGGGCTGGATCTGGATTGGACTCGCGCTCGAAGAAGAAGTCTCTGTCGAATACAGACCTCGCTGCACATGCCAAAGATGAAATGATACGCTTCGACGATGAAGGAGGGGAGATTGACGTGCGTAAGCGCTCCTCGGACCTGTTCATCTTTGAGTATGGTGTTGTTGTCATGTGGGGGTTCTCTGTCAAGGAGGAGAAGAATATACTGGTTGACCTTGCTCGCTTTGAAAGCGAGAAACTTGCAGATGAGGACGTGCAAGTGGAGGAACTCAACTACTACATCACCAAGAGTTACCAGCCGCGCATATACAACGACTTCATCACGCTGAGGGACGACTCCAACTACATGCTGAAGCTATCCATTTCCTACGCCATATCACAGTCCGTCAAAATCTCGCTGTTTGAGGAGATTGTGGACAACACCATCGAAGACACACAAGATATCCCGCAGCAAATTGCACACACAGGTAAAGTTGAAATGTCAAGGGAGGAGATCATGAAGAGCATTGGTGAGCTGTTTATCCTGAGAATCAACATCAATTTGCATGGTTCTGTACTGGATTCGCCTGAGCTGATGTGGTCTGAACCGCAACTCGAGCCTATCTACCAGGCCACCAGAGGGTATCTGGAGATCAACCAGCGGGTATCGCTGTTGAATCAGAGATTAGAGGTGATTTCTGATCTGCTACAGATCCTGAAGGAGCAGCTTGGACACTCCAACGACGAGTATCTCGAGCTGATCATAATAGTGTTGATTGCCGCAGAGGTTATCGTGTCCATCATCAACATCATAGTTGATCTATACGCCCAGTACTGATACGCCTACGAATTCAGGAGATTCCCTTTAATAAATTTGTTTAACATTAAACCGAACTAATGTACACTCGTATAGAAACACCTCAAAAAACTTACAACTCCTGGGAAGCCTTGCCCTTGGCGGACTTCTTTGGAAGCAAGTTCTGGTGGATGTTTGGCAAAACACCACCCTGGGCGATGGTAACATCACCGAGCAACTTGGTCAACTCCTCATCGTTTCTGATGGCAAGCTGCAAGTGTCTTGGGATGATACGGCTCTTCTTGTTGTCACGAGCAGCGTTACCGGCCAACTCAAGAATTTCAGCAGCAAGGTACTCAAGAACAGCAGTGAGGTAGACTGGAGCACCAGAACCAACACGCTGAGCGTAGTTACCCTTTCTCAAGAGTCTGTGGACTCTTCCGACTGGGAAAGTGAGACCAGCCTTGGAAGATCTAGAAGTAGAAGCCTTTTCAGAAGCACCAGATTTACCACCCTTTCCGGACATTTTTGTTGAATTGTATATGTGAATATATGGAAGAGAAGAAGAAAGAAAAGAGGAAACTTTGAAGTCTCAATTCAACAGCACGGGAAACGGGGAGTCTTTATATCCAACAATTGGGAATCCTCATGTTGTTTACCAACAGAGAGTCGAAGGTGATACGCTTGGGACCAATACCGTGGCTCGGTGTGTAGGCGTGGTCTGTATAGAGTGCCCAGATATACACAGCAGGGTGCATATCTGAGAACTAAGATAAGTAGTTAGTACTCATTTTTACACACCGGTGCGTAAACCTCGGAACTAACACTTGCACTTTGCACACCCTTCAACGCGTCTGGGTTTGTTTTGTTTTGATTTTTTGATGTTTCAAGAACCGTATCCACGCCTTGCGAGTCAGGTATATAATCCCTCTGATGTCGCTCGAGATACTCTGAGGTACCCACCTTTTTTTTCTTTCCTCTCTTTTCCCTTCCCACGTATAAACCTTATACTCAATTCACATACATTAATCAAAGATGGCCCCAAAAGCTGAGAAGAAGCCTGCCTCCAAGGCCCCTGCTGAGAAGAAGCCTGCCGCTGGTAAGAAGACCGCTGCTTCCACCGACGCCAAGAAGAGAACCAAGACCAGAAAGGAGACTTACTCTTCTTACATCTACAAGGTACTCAAGCAGACCCACCCAGACACCGGTATCTCCCAGAAGGCCATGTCCATCATGAACTCCTTCGTCAACGATATCTTTGAGAGAATCGCCTCTGAGGCCTCCAAGCTTGCTGCTTACAACAAGAAGTCCACCATCTCTGCCAGAGAGATCCAGACTGCTGTTAGACTCATCCTTCCAGGTGAGTTGGCCAAGCACGCTGTCTCTGAGGGTACCCGTGCTGTCACCAAGTACACCTCTTCTGCTTCCGCTTAAACTTTTTCTTGAAAGGGAAGAAATTTCTGTGGTATTTAAATTGTATATTAGGAAATAAATTTGGTTCAAGTGCTCTTACTCTGTAACTTTTCTTCAACAACTCTCACTTTATCGGCAGCGGTCTGTTTTTTATCAGTTCTCGTACCAACTCTGATGTCGCTCTGTACCCTGAAGATGCCCATCTTGTGTACCTCCTCGTGCATCTTACCGATCAATGCCATAACCTCATCCCAAGGTCCCTCTGTGACTCTCCATTAGTATCCTCTACCCTCTCTTTCGTTCTCGAAATTCCAGATAACTCACCAATCGTAGTTCCGGCACTGTGCAAAGTGCTTTCCAGTCCACTCTCACGCACGAGTTTTTCAACGGCAACAACGTAATCCGAGACAGACGGAGTAGGTGTTCCGATCTGGTACGGTTAGTTAATTTCTGGTTTCATCAATTGGGGAGTTTGGACGTACTGGGATAAGACACACATCAGCTAGACAGTTGAGTTGGACCATTCTGTAAAGTTCAATTGATTCGATTGAATTGACATCCAGAGGAAGAGGAAGAGAAGTCTCCGGGTAATGCGTTCCTCCATCGTAGGCTAGCGCTGAAGGTGTGCGATCCCGAAAAATGATAGGTGCGGCTTTTTTGGAAGGGAGTAAGATCGGGTTTCTGCACCATCTAAGATGGAGATGCCTCTTCGATGACTTCGTGAAGATGAAGTTCTATCTTGATCTCATATGTTTATTTTGTGTGTTATAGTCTTGAGGGTACTCTAGGTAACGTATATTGAAAGCAGTGGGAAAGATACATGTTCAATTTGGTAACAAATCTGAAAATTATGAGATATCTTGAAAATACACAACTGGCTACATATAGTATTCGAAGGGAAGAGCCAAAGGGGTGTTTGAGCTAAGAAACCAGAAGCTCATTACCTTATTTGTCTATCCAGGCATCAGAATTCCCCAATAGATGATCATTAGCACCTTACCCCGCAAAAAGGGCTTTCTCAATTTTGTCTGCAATGCCACTCCCAGCTTGGCTTGGCCACGCTCGTGGTGTGAACCCCGTATTTCTGAGCTCTCGATAGCATCTTTGGCGACTATAGATTGTAATATTTTTGCTTGTTTCCAACTGGGGGACTTGTTTCTTCCAATAATAAGAAGGGTCGTGCGACCCACCAATATTTTGACCAATGAGAGCAAAGAAAGAAGCCGCATGTATGGATTAGGTGGCATCGCATCACTACGCGCCCCTAGATGATCTCCCACGCGGCTTTTCTGCAGTTTTTTCATACTTTTGGAGACAACTGGTTGTGATCTGGACATTTCGACTATTCCGATTAATC
>JANBXH010000032.1:0-22477 GCA_024271875.1 Kuraishia molischiana
AGAAAGAGTGCGCGGAGGCGTGAGCGATGATCCAAGACCAAAATGACCAAGATCACATGCTAGGTAGATGTAAACAAAAGATCAAAGTACGCACAATATCCGCACCAGCGTACCTGGATTATCTGGAATAATCGGAATGTCTAGATCACAACCAGTTGTCTCCAAAAGTATGAAAAAACTGCAGAAAAGCCGCGTGGGAGATCATCTAGGGGCGCGTAGTGATGCGATGCCACCTAAATCACCAATGCGGCTTCGTTCTTTTCTCTCATTGGTCAGAAATTTGGCACAGTCGCACGACCCTTTACATCCAGGGAAAAAAAGCCAGCGACCGACATTTTCATTGAAAAGAACAAGTCCTCCGGTTGAAAACAAGCAAAAATATTGCAACCTATAGCCGTTAACGATGCTATCGAGGGTTCAGAGATGCGGGTTTCACACCACGAGCGTGGCGAATGCCAAGCTGAGAGTGGCATTGCAGACAAAGTTGAGAAAGCCCATTTTGCCCACCATCAATAACCTCAAGATACAAGATGACCACCCACTGTGGCAGTTCTTCTCGGAGAAGAAGTTTCTCAGAGATGCCAACGAGATAAGATCCACAGGAAGATCCTGGACTGTTCAGGAGCTGAGGAGGAAATCTTTTGACGATCTCCAGAAGTTGTGGTATGTCTGCCTCAAGGAGTCCAATGTCATCCTCAGAGAAAAGCACCTGCTCGATGGTGTTAAGTCGCAGGCTGTTTCGCTGTATCAGGATCAGGATGACGTTATCAGAAAGTCCATGATCAACATAAAGCACGTCCTCACTGAGAGATACCGTGCTTTTGAAAATGCCAAGATTCGCTTTGGCCAGGTTAGAGGAGAGTATCTCACCGAGTTCAAGCAGCGCTACCTCGAAACCGAGAACGTTGATACACAGGAGTGGTTTGATGTCTTGGACAGGTTTCAGACTGCCGTGTTTGGCATACCTGTTGTTTTGGATGACTCTATCAGGGTTGACGAGCGCTACCTGGAGGGTATCAAGTACATGGCTGAGCTGAAATACGACAAGTTCAAGGATGCTGTTGGAAAGGATATCGGCGAGCTGAGAGATATTGCCGAGATATACGCTGTCTTCGAAGAGGTGCCCAACAAGGAGGGTGTTTCCAGAGCTTGTGATAAGATCCTCGAGTACAGAGAGACTTCTGATTTCAAGATTCAGAAGAGCAAGGAGATCGCCATCGTTGAGGAGTTCATCCGTGACAGAATAGCACAGTACGAGGAGGAGGCTGCTGCCCAGTGATCACTCTGAACCTCTTTTCTTTCTATATAATACTGTACATATTTCAATCTTGTTCATACAACTTGGTCTTCCGTAGAGTCGGCCAGTGCCGCCATGGCTGAGATCTTCTGCGACAGCTTTAGCCACTTGTCTCTGTTCTGTTCTATGCGCTCCTTAAGGTTCTCGCACTCGTTCTTCTTCGTCTGAATGCTCCGGTCCAGCTGAGCACAACTCATGTGGAGTCTCTGTTTGAACACATACATCACCTTGTCGTCGCGACGATCGATCTCCTGGGCAACCTGTTCCGCAATAGGCTCCACGTCAATGCCTGGGAACATGTCTTTGAGCTCCTGTTTCTCGAATCGTAGCGATACGTCGTTCGTGTTGAAGCTGCGTATCATGCGGTTCAGCTGGGATCTCTGAACGTACGCTTCCTGGAGCCTTGCTGTCAGCGCAGACAGATTGCTGTTATCCTGCTCCATCTGCTGCACGAGTTCATCCAGCTCTGCGTCGATATTTGCATCCATCTCCCTCACCTCGCGCTCGAGGGTGCTGTGCTTGAGCTGTTCGATCCGCACATTCAGCTCGAGTCTATCCTTCAGCTTCGTCAGCGTCGCCTGCATCTCCTCAAACTTCTCTGGTGGTATCTTGCCGCCGTTGCCGAACTTTATATCGTTTGCCGTTGCCCACAGCTCCTTGCGAAACTCCAGCCACTGCTCAACGTCCTGGTCGTACACTTTACGCCTATTGGCCACCACCGTTTCTATCTCTGGTTAGCGCCGTTCAACAGCCTGTATCCCAAATATATACGCACTCTCGTTCAAACGCATTTTCGTGTGGATTCTGTCTTGTTTATTTCGCTAATAAAAGACCGAAGAGCGTTTGTTTGGCGCGCCCACAAATTTTAAGCTCATCGAGATTCGGCCCAGGCTTGTTTCTCCGTTGCCACTCTGTCCTTAGCCACCACCACCACAGATAATCACAGCCATGTTCAAAAACCAGGCGTTCATAACGTGTTGCTACCTGGCTTCCCAGGGTGATGTCGAGCACCTGGCCTGGTTTGCAGACAAGCTTGTGGGTCTCGTATACAGCGAGACAAACACGTTGTTGACCACCGCGGGATCCGACTACCCTGTGGACGACATACCATCCTGCTCGCTGTTCCATCTGCTTGGAATCTGTGTCTTCTGGCTGCCAAAGATACTCCCTGCTAAACAGCACAGGTTCATCGAGTCTCTTGTGCGATCTGTGGTGGAGCACCACCGCAATCACGACGAACACCCTTCTGCAGACAAGAGTCTCGAGGTGAGCCAATTCGAGGTCGAGGAAGTGCTCACAGATCTCGGAGCTGAGCTGCCGGCTCTGTCCAAGATGATTGACGTGTCTCCCGATGTAGTGAGCAAGCGCGCGCAGGTGCTTTACGCGAGAATACGGCAGGACTCCGGCAAGTTTGGTTGGTCCGGTGCGCTCCCCGCAACTCTGGAGCTGATATCAGATAGGAACACTGATGTGGCTAGCACAGTGGAAGATGTACTGTTTCAGTTTGCCAAGGCTAGAATAATGGTGGTGGATGAGATGGTCTCGGATCTGGACGGCTCAGAGCTCTTGCTTGATACCATTACCCATGACAGCAAGCAGGCGCAGAAGTGGAAGACCGGGTTTCTGCATCCACTATCCAACTTGAGGCTTGTGGTATCGTCTCTACCTCGCCTTATCGAGTGGGAGCAAAGCACTCACCTCGAGTGCGTCAGCATGGTGCTCGGACTCGTCACAGAGAGTAACGCTGCTCTCCTCGTTGCTGGGTCGCTGATCCCGTACCTCAACTACAACAACGCGTGGGACATACTCAGTGTGTGGTTGATTGAGTTCTGTAACGAGTCTCTGGCACACAACATGGACATCACGGTGCTTGAGCGAAACTATGCCAAGCTCACGACAATCATGTCTCAGTCTCTGTTGGTGGATGAGATATCTAGTCATCAAGACGTGGCGAACGTCGTCATATGTACAATCACCGCCCAGATATACATGTGCCCCGTTGTCTCGCTCAATGTTTTTGTTGCAATGAAGCAGTGCCTCACGTTTTTGAAGGGTCTCCCAAAGCTCACTGGCACATCTGTCACACACGAACTTGCCAACTCACAGCTGGAAAAACTGGCAACAACAAAGGACATTCGCGAGGTCATCGACCTCCTGTCTATCGAGCCCACTTCGAGCTCCATCGAATCTGTTCAGAAGCTTGTGGAAAGCGCACAGAGGTTGTACTCCAGCGAACTCTCTGTCATTGACATTCTCAGACTGAGTGGGTCTTCTCAAGAGACTCAGATGAAGGAGTTCACCAAGTTTTTGAACAATGAAACCAAGTCGCTGAGCTCTTCAAGCCCTAAGCAGTGGGTTGGTGTCTTGAACTCGGTTTACTGGATCTACAACAACACTGGTTACGTCAACCAAATTGATCGTTCGGAACTGGACAAGACTGTTTTGTGCAAAATTTTGGACATGCGCTGTCTGGGCGTTGCAGATATCTTTTTTGAGTTTTCCAGGCTGCACGCAAGCGACTACGATGCCATATTGTCAGAGTACAGTTGGAATTTCTTCAACAAGGCAACCAATCTTGACAGATCTATTGGTTGGCTCAAGACGTGCCTCGAATGCCTCAAGCTGTGGGATGATATATATGCCAAACTCGGCATCAAAGAGCGCTCTGCTGAATCCCTCAAGATATCCAATCTTGTTGACTCATTCCAGACCATAATGCACTACAGAATATACTTTGAGGCCGGTGTCCCTCTCACTCCCAAGTATATCAACGAGTTGCACGACGCAGAAAAGATCGTATCCAAGATTCTGGAACTCAATCCAAAGGCTTACCTTGAGTTTGATAAGCTGAAACCTATGTTCCTCAAGCTCGAGCAAGGGTTCGCTAAACAGCTGGACAGCGATGCGATTGATCTGAAGTTACAGATAATGTGCCTTGAGTACTCACTTGGCAACTCCGACTTTGAGTATGCTTCGAAATCTGCTCTCAAACTGTTGGATGATAATGCTGTTCTGAGCCGGATCCAGGATGAATGGCTTGTTTTTTACCAAGTATGCAAGTACATCTCCATGACTGAGGACTCAGAGTCCGAGGAGATCGAGATGCTCGAAACTCAATTGGACGTATGTTCGAAACTTCTTATGTGCGTTCCTATAGAGTTCTACAACCTGGTTCTCAATCAGTGGACACTGCTAGAGTCCGGGCTGTCTTCAAAAGTGGCCGCTAGTGCATCTACGCAGGACCAAGTGGCAAAGAAGCCAAAGTTGAACGACACGAGTCTGCAAAGCAGGCTTCAGAGGTCCTTGAACTCGGCTGCTTTAGAGGTTCTCAATGGTGATTGGGCTTTTGGAGCATGAACATATGTCTTTATTAATAGCTTGAACGAACTCTACTCACCTCAGTCGTTCTCATTCTATAATTGATGCGATCTTCAGCGTAATCCTCATCTGATTGGTCCAGGTCCAGATATTCTGTCTCCTCCGACTCTTCGCTCTCGGTTTCTCTTTCGTTCAGTTGTTCCAGGGCCTCGTTTATATCGACCAAGCTTTCGTAGAACGTGATGACCTTTGGATGAGCCATGACTTTCTCTGGCTTGAAATTCAGCACTTGAAGACCTGTTCTGTGGGTAGCCCTGGAAAGCGCAACATATGCCTGTCCCTTTTCGAACGCGCGTCTGAGGTCAATTTTGACTTTACTCAAAGTCTGGCCTTGGGCTTTGTGGATGGATAACGACCAAGCCAGAATGAGCGGAAGCTGAACACGTCTCGCCATGGGAACTGCCCCTTCATCATCCAATATATCGAATGTTTCACTGTGCACAAGAACTTCACGGGTGGTACCATCCGGCTGAATGAACCGCACCAGCGGTAACATGTGATCCGTTCCTTGCGAGTTCAATGATCTGATCAGCTCCAGTTTTCTTTCGAAGTCCGAATGTAGTTCTGGTTCCAATTTCTTCGACTTGACAAGGTCTCCCAGGAAGTCGAACACAGATCCATCAGGCTGAAGAGAAACCTCTGATTTCTGCCTTGGCCCTTTTGGTTGGCCTTCTGTGGTTATAGCCCGCTGCAGTTGCTCCACTGAGTGATCATTGAGCATTTTGGACACCTTGTAGGTGGCCGGGTTAGCAAATGCGATTATCTTACCCAGAGAACCATTGACCAAGGTCTGATCCATGTTCTTCACCAACATCACCTGTGCGCCAATCTTGAGCTCCAAACGCTCAGGCACCATCAGTGCATCAAGCATTCTCCTTCTCTGAATCTCGTCTGTGATCATTCCGCTATCCTCGGCCTTGTAAAACACTGAAGGATGCTGTATAGCCTCTAACCTTCTTCTATTGGCATACTCCACTTCTCTCTTTGTAGGGTAGAGCTCTGCTGCAACAATCCCGTTGTCCCCACTGAGCTCCCTCTGTAGCGATTTGAATCTGATCTCGGTCTTACCTGACACTTTCCCAAGTCGTACCTCATTAAGCATATCGATGAAGTCTCTATCCCCTTGCTGTCTGAAGACCTGGTTCAAGGTGATGGTGCACGTCACACACTCCTTCCATGATTCAGACTCGAATGCAAACATCGCATTACCGTCGCGTGATACGGGTGGGAGCTGGAAGAAGTCACCACAGATGATGAGCTGAATTCCGCCGAAAGGCTTGTTGCTCTTCCTTATCTTTTTCGCTATGGCGTTGAGTTTGTCCAGCAACTCTCCGTTGATCATCGATATCTCATCGATGACAAGAACTTTGGTATACTTCCATCTCACGCTGTGATCTTTCGATCTGCGTACCTTCCTCACAAGATCTTCAACCTTTCCCTGTCCCAAGCCTATACCTGCAAACGAATGGAGGGTCTGTCCACCAATGTTGCAGGCGGCCAGTCCAGTAGAGGCCGTGACAGCCACTGATCCTGAGGGGTGCTGTGATTTGAGAGCCTTGATGAGTGATCTCAGCAGCAGCGACTTGCCTGTCCCTGCGGAACCTGTGTAGAAAAGAGACGTTCCCTGTCTCGCTAGCTCTATGATGTGACTCTGTTCTGCACTGAGAGTGATCGCCTGCACTCTTTTGGCCTTGTTCTTAGCTTCTTCCATAGCCTGCGATTGGAACTCCATGAGCTCAGCGGCAGAGGGTCGCTGGGTCAGCAGTTCGATGTGAGCGTTGTCCAGTTTGAACGCCTTGCTCATCTTGGAATTTGGTTCCCTGAAGGCTTCCTCGACTTGTGGCTGTGTGAGAACCTCTACCTCAGAGCTGGTGAGCCTGGACGTTCTTATGATCTTTGGCTCTGCGACTGGCGGCTCAAAAGGTTCAACTTTGGGATACTCCACTTGTGGTGCCTCCGCTTTGACTTTTTTCGAGAACGGGTTTCTCTCTGGAGACGACAGCTCGAGCCTCTTGGCTGGTGCTCGCGGTGGCGAAGATGGTATTATTGCCCCTGGAAACGCGTGCTCTCCGCCGCGCTCTTCACTCTGTATCACGCTACTTTCATGTGCTTCAGGTGTTGCTTTCACCGAGGATGAAAACGACCTGTTTAGTTCATCTTCGTCGTGATCGTCTATGAAGAAGGATGTTATGCGTCTAATAGAACGCATGCCCAGTGCGTGATTCATGAGGTTTTGTCGGCGGAGAGATCGAGCGAGAAAATCCCGTATGAGCATACCACTTTGCAACGCTCTGTGTGTGAAGGGGAGACCTGACAGCTTCCGGTGTCGCAAGTTTGCCCTTGTGTACTGGTTGGTTTGCCATCCGCGCGCCCCATTTGCGTGGGTGTCGCGCTTTGTGGTTCGGCAGACCTGACACGCATGAACGTTGGCAGAGCTGTTTTGCGGCGCGTTTTGTGCATCCCACGACATTCTGGAAGCCGGGTTTGGGTGGGTTGACCAGAGGCCGTGAAAAATAGGCACTCTGGACGTCTGGATGCGGAGGGGACTGGCCGAGTATGCTCCCGGGGTGCTGGTCATGATCCACACGGTCTACGATTGCCGGATTGGCTACTCCGATGCGGTCTCCGGGGAGGCTCATCAGCGCCCCTCCCTACCGAAGGTCAGTACGGGTCCCGCTCGGGCTGAAGATCCGGAAAGCCACGCCTGCAGTGGTCAAGCGGTGCTAGCGGAGGATCCATTGCACCGTGTGGGGTCCGTTCCCGGAAGCGAGTTCTGTAGACGGACCGCGGGTACCCCGGGGACCGCACGGGGGGGTGGATCCCGGGGTTAGATTAGCCAAGTCCTAAAAAGGTACCCCCGAACCAAAGCCAAAAAAGTCAATCATGGCTCGAGGCATCGCCAACACAGGCCGACTCGAAAACAAGCAGGAAGAACAAAAGATTTGGGTGCGGTGTGGGTTCAGGCATCGAGTGCGGAAGCCCAAGGAACAACCTCGGAAAAATTACGTAACTCTTCTTTTTCGCAGGGTCACAGTCCGGTGAGCTGAGGGCTACCGAAGGGCCCGGGAGGACAGGTGATTGGCATGCCAATCGTGTGTTATTGGGCTTGATAAAAAGAAACGCAGCGTCGCGTCCCACTGTCGAGACGGTGTGGAAAATAGACAGCTTGTGGTGCCTCCAAATAACACGAGAGGGGCGGTCATGCGGTGCAGATGCGTCGAAATCAACTGAGCGTATTTTTTCCGTCTTCCGGGACAAGTGTCTGGACCGCTGGCCGGCGCCGTCCTCCACCAGCACGCCGGAACCACCGCTGACTGCGCAGGCCAGTGGCCATGCCGACTGCCACGGGCATTGGCCGTTGGCCCGTCGATATAATTAAAAAAGAACGCAAAGCACGTTCGATGCGAGCTTCCAACGGCGGGGTGGGTTACCCGGGTCATGCCACCCTTCTGAAAAGTGTGACTTTCAACGGGTAACAGCAGGGCGACGCAGCAGCCCCCATTTGCTCTTATATAAATTGAGCGCCACCCTGGTCTCTTTTTCCACTCTCTTTCTTTCTCCTCTCCCATCTTCAATCAATTTAAATTTTTTGATAAATCTTCCACCCAAACAAAAAATGTCTATCACTGTCGGTATCAACGGTTTTGGTCGTATCGGCCGTCTCGTCCTGAGAATTGCGCTCTCCAGATCTGACATCAAGGTTGTCGCTGTCAACGACCCTTTCATCTCTGCTGACTACGCCGCTTACATGTTCAAGTACGACTCTACCCACGGTAAGTTCAAGGGTGAGGTCTCCGGCAAGGACGACACCTTGACCATCGACGGCAACGCCATCACCGTCTACCAGGAGAGAGACCCAGCCCAGATCCCATGGGGTAAGGCCGGTGTCGACTTTGTCATTGACTCCACTGGTGTCTTCACCACCCTCGCCGGTGCCCAGAAGCACTTGGACGCTGGTGCCAAGAAGGTTGTCATCACCGCTCCTTCTGCCGACGCCCCAATGTTCGTTGTCGGTGTCAACGAGGACAAGTACACCTCCGACCTCAAGATCGTCTCCAACGCTTCTTGTACCACCAACTGTCTTGCCCCATTGGCCAAGGTCCTCAACGACACCTACGGTATTGAGTCTGGTTTGATGACCACCGTCCACTCCATCACCGCCACCCAGAAGACCGTTGACGGTCCATCCCACAAGGACTGGAGAGGTGGTAGAACCGCTTCCGGTAACATCATCCCATCCTCCACCGGTGCCGCCAAGGCTGTCGGCAAGGTCATCCCAGAGCTTAACGGTAAGTTGACTGGTATGTCCATCAGAGTCCCAACTGTTGACGTCTCCGTTGTTGACCTTACCGTCAACCTCAAGACCCCAACCACCTACGAGGAGATCTGCGCCACCATCAAGAAGGCCTCCGAGGGTCCTCTTAAGGGAATCTTGGGTTACACCGAGGACGCCGTTGTCTCCACCGACTTCTTGTCCGACAACAGATCCTCTATCTTTGACGCCAAGGCTGGTATCCAGTTGACCCCAACTTTCGTTAAGGTTGTCTCCTGGTACGACAACGAGTACGGTTACTCCACCAGAGTCGTCGACTTGTTGCAGCACATTGCCAAGGCCTAATGAGTTTAAATATAACGTCGTTTCCCCTCTTTATTGATCTTCTGTTCTACTGTAGCTTTGACGTCTATGTGCGGCGTCAATTAGCACGAATCCACGTCCCCGCGGGCTGAAACTGAGAGGGCCAAGCACAACCTGCCCTAACATAGCCCCTCGGTTCATTAATTGATAGCAATATGAGCGAACCAGCATTCTCGGATACGAATCCGTTTCTACAGGACGTGGTGAGCGCAGAGTCGACCGGTGATGGCTCCGGGAAGAAGGACAACGTGCCCACCATACGGGTAGACGACAGCGCCCCAGGCACAGACAACACAGCTCCGAACGGCGCACAGGAGACCGCAGAGGAGAGACCGGCGCTGCCATCTCGCCCAGTGACACCGGTTTCGGTGATGGATAGGCCTCTTATGCCGCCGCCGGTGGGACCAAGGCCCACGCCATCAGACGCATTGAGACCGCCACAGGGGTACTCCAGGCCTTCGACACCGCCTCCCGAACACCTCAGACCGCAGCAGAGCTACTCCAGGCCCACAACTCCGCCACCGCAGACATACTCGAGACCCGCAACCCCGCCACCAGACCGTCTGAGACCTACTCTGCCCGAAAGACCAGCGAACCCAGCTCTACCACAGAGGCCAACGTCACCGGCGCTCCCTCAGCGGCCCGCCAGCCCGGCGTATGCAGAAGTGGCAGATACTGAGAATGCCGGTGAGGATCCACCGCCCTCGTACGAGCAAGCAATGGCTGAAGCGGATGGGACATACCAGTTCTCTCCACCGTTTTCCAGCACAGGTGGTGATCAGCAGTACGCTAGACCACAGGGACCGCCACCCGCAGTGGGTCCCAGACCCCAGAGCTCTGGTAGATCGAATGGCAGGTCGAGTGTGTATCCCGGAAGGGCGAATCTGACGTACGGCTCGCGTAGGAGTTGATCGTATAAGCTTTGTAATAGTGCGTTTGTCTATATATACTGATGCAAATAATGGTACACTTCAGAGGTCAATCAGCAGATTGGATCCTGTGTTTTGTGGCTTGTTCTCGTGCTGTATGACCGGTACGCTGGTGTTAGCAGCAATTGGTTTCATCGGCTGCATTACGTGAAACGCAGGCACCGTGTTGGACGATTTGAAATCGTCAAACTCGTCTTCGCTTTCCTCTGCGGGTGAAGTTCGTGCCTTCACCATACCAGTGGCCGGCACTGTTGGTGGAGGTGAGCTTTTGAAGTCGTCAAAATCGTCGTCTGAGTCTTCCTCGGACTGAACTGGCTGTGTGACTGCCGGGGTGCTTGGTGTGCGCTTCATGGGCAGCATCGGCTGCACCACTATCGGCAGAGATGGTGCTACCCGAGATGGAGTCTTGAAGTCATCAAACTCGTCTGACTCGTGGCCTTTGGCAGGTTCGGGTGCTTGTGCTGACGATTTGAAGTCGTCAAAGTCGTCAAAGTCGTCAACGCTTTCCTGCGAGACCTGCGAGACCACAGGCACCACAGGCACCACAGTCGGCACAGCAATTTCTACCTGCTGGTCCACTTCGGGCTCCCCAAACATGTGCTCGTTTGTATCATTTCCTTCTGCGTCTTCGGCGTCCCCCAGTTGGTTGTATCCAAAGTCGAAATCGTCGCTATCGTCTTCCTCCTCCTCCTCGCCTTCGTTGTTGGTTTCAAAAATGGCGCGGTCGAGTCTCTCTTCAAGTGGAAGCTGTTCTGTGGACTGAGTGGAGGGCTCAGGAGATACATCCTCGCTGGATATACCTGTCTGTTTCTTACCAAACAGCTTGTTGAAAAACGTCTTCTTCTTGGGCTGTGCAATCTCCGTTGGTACCGCGTACTTCTTTGCGTTTTTCAGCTTCTTTGATCTTTCGAGCTCCAGTCTTCTGGCCCTCTCGGCTTTATCTCTGATGGCCTTGTCCTTGATAAGCCTCTCCTGCTCAAGTCTCTCGTTCTTCAGTTCCAACGCACGCTCACCGGCTATCTTCAGCAGGTGTCTTCCGACGGACTTCCTCTTCTCGGGTGTGTTTGCGTCTTTTGGGGTGCCCTCGGTCCCAGTAGACCAGTTGAACAACTTCCAGCTGTTCCTGTTTGTCTCTGTTCCCGAACTCAGTCCGTTTTCAACCTCATTCCAGTCATTGACGATGTTCATCATGTCTTCATGTATGGACGTGCGCTTCCACGTACTCTTGAGACGGAAGTTGAGCGCTGGCTTCTCGAATTCAAACTGTCGCGTATGGGATACGAGCAGGTTGTACTTGGCCCGGCTTGACGCCACGTCCAGGATATGTTCGTGTTCTTTGCATTCTTCTGGCTCCCGCTTGTAAATATGTGACAGAACCTCTTCCACGTTTACCTTGGGAACGTATGGCGGTACTTCGACTCTTTGAAACTCCTCAAACTCCTCGAACGATTCGTCAGAGTCCTCGCCTGAGCCTTCACCTGAAACATCGTCTGGAATTTTCCCTGAATTCTCGGCTGGCTCCTCAATGGTCTCTTCGGCTGGCTCCTCTTCACTAGACTGTTCAGGATCCATCCCCGGTTCTGTCTCAGTGGGCTCGGTTGGCTGCTCCAAAGACGGTATGACCTGTTGATCGGTTGCCTCCACTTCACCTGCGGTCTCCCAAACGTTCCGATCCAACGACAGAGTGGATCCTCCTCGTGATGGATCCCCCCATGGATTGGCCTCTATAGGATCGTCCATCGTGGGGTGGTCTGAGATGATTCTGGTGGGAAGAAGGAGAAACCTGGCGGCCCCTCAGATCGCGTTTCTGCCTGTGTGCTCGTGATGATTACGTAATGCAAACTAACATGAAAAGATTACAATTGTATAAAAACTTAGTATGCACCGTTCAGTTCGTCAAAGTCTTCGAACTCAAGTTCTTCGTCGTCGCTTGAGAGGTAGAGAGGAGCGGATACAGGTCTGGTGACCTCCGGGGTTGCCTCCTGTTTCTCTATGGCAGTGTAGTAGACATCTGTGTCTTCATTGCCCGAGTCCGATTCGGGGATGCTTGGGGAAGCTGGAGAATCGTCACGTTTCAGGAGCTTGACCTTCTTTCCTCTCAGATATCCCTGTGGGGACACAACTTCGGTCGCGGGTGGTGGAGAGGGGGTTTCGGGTTTCTTGTACAACAGAGCCTTCAAAGACGCAGTGTTGGATGGCTCGGGAGAAACAGCGTTGTCGTAATCCTTCTCGGGATCTCTCTTGAGGATCTTCACCTTTTGACCAGTGCCGGCTGACTTGTTGTTCAACATGGACAACAGGTCAGACGCACCACCATTCTTAGCCACGGGCTCAGCAGAAGGCTTTTTCAAAATGTCGAGCAAACTGCTGGATGGAGAGGATGAAGATGGCCTCTTGAGGACATTGAGCAGGTCACTCGCAGGTGACACAGACTTTGCAGCTGGTTCCTTCTTGAGCATACCCAGTAATTCACTGGATGGGGGTGGTGCTTGATCCTGCTTAGGCTTCTTTAGCAGATCAAGCAAACCATTGGAAGATTTTTCCTGCTTTGGCTTCTCGTCCCTTGGTTTGTTCAAAATGCTCATGAGGTCATTGCTTGGTGTGGGGGGCTTCTCTTGCTTTGGCTTGTTCAAGATACTCAAAAGGTCATTGCTTGGTGTAGCTGGTTTCTCCTCCTTTGGCTTATTCAACACGCTGAGCAAATCAGTCGCAGGCGACTTCTCTCTGGATGCCTCCTTTGGCTTGTTCAGAACATTGAGTATACCAGAGGCCGCAGACTTCTCCTTGGAGTCCTCTTTGACTTTCTCGTTGGGTTTCTTCAACATATCCAAAAGATCGCCGGCGGGAGATGCAGGCTTCTCCTGAGGCTTGTTCAGAATACTGAGCAGATCACCGGTTGGAGACGATGCCTTCTCTCCCTTGGGCTTGTTGATTGTGTTCAGAAGATCGTTGGTTTCTGGGGTCTTGGACTTTTTCAAAACAGCCATAATCTCGTTCTCGCCCTTGTCCTTGGCAGACTTGGGTGGTGGTGCTCTCTTGAGAAAGCTCAAAATCGAGTCTGATTCCTGTGCTTTCTTCTTGTTTAGTGCAGCCAAGATGTCAGCGCTATCGGCCTGTGTCTGCTGTGGGGATCCCAGAGCGTAGATCGACGCAGCACTGCTCTCATTGACCTTCTCCTCCGATTCCTCCTCTTCCTTGACGGGTTCAGGCTTCTCTGGGTTCTTGGTGAGGATTCCCAGTAGTTCCTTGCTGTCGGCTTCTCTGGAGCGGCTGTGTGCAATCACGTCGAAGCTTGGTCTGCTCAGACGGTTAGGAGCAGGCGCCAAATTCTCAGGCTCAACGGCTGCAGTTGGTGCATTGATACCCTGGTTGGCCTGGCTCACGGGGAACTGCATTGGGGGTGGCATTCCAATTGGCCAGTTTGCTCCCGGGAATGGAGGTGCCATCATAGGAACGTTACTGCCAGGAGGACCAAACATAGGACGAAACATGGGAAAAAAGAAAGGTGGAACTCCACCTGGAGCCATGGGAAACGGAGGAAACTGCGGAAACATCTGCTGAAAAGGCGGAAACGGTTGCTGCTGCTGTGGTTGTGCCTGTTGCTGCTGCTGTTGTGGCTGCTGTGGCTGCGCAGAGTGCAGCATGTCCAGCAGCTGTTTGGCAGGATCCGCAGACTCTGGTTGGTCTGTGACTTTGTGCAGAATGTCCAGGAGCTGTCTGCCTGCGTCGATGACTTTGTTCTCCTCCTCGCTCTCGCCGACGCCGAGCAGTTTTTTGATCTGGATGGCGGCTCTTCTCTTGAGCTTTTCCTCCGACTTGGAGGACGAAGACTTGGTGGCGTACTTGGACGCGTACTGCGTCAGTGGTGCAATGAAGGCATTCACCATGTGCGAGTTCTTGGAGGTTGACTTTGAGAGCTTCTTGATAGCTATCCATTTCACCTCGGCGATCTCGTTTCTCACCTCAGGCTTGAAAACCGTGGACTCTGGCACACTTTTGGCGAAGTAGATCTTGCAGTTCTTTCCGCGTACCGTTCTCTCGTAGCAGTCTGCCTCGTTGATGTATGGCCTTGCGTCGAATCCGGTCTCCTCTTTGACCTCTCGGATGGCACAGTCGACGTCTGACTCGTCTTTCGATATCTTGCCTCTGGGAAACCCCCATGGCCCACCTTGCACGGCCTTGACAAGCGCAACCTTGTCCATCTTCTCGTTCAGGAGCGCCACTCCTCTGACAGGGATCTTCTTCTTGTAGTTTGTGAACTTGTTGAGGGCCGAGGACCTGTCCCCCCACTTCCACACAACAGGGCAGCGGTCCAGCAACTCCTGGGAAAAAGACTTCATCGACATTGACGGTAGCAGTGGATTTATCTGGCTCAGGAAATCCGTGTAGAACCACTGCGCCTCTTCTATCTGAAAGAACAACCTCTCTATCGATGAGAGGTCTTCGGGAGGACAGTTAACGACAAATCTGACGAGCAGATCCTCCATTGCCCGCTCTAGCGGCTCATCCACAAACCCATCTCGTAGCTGAATGGACATGATTGGATGCGATATACGGCGGTTGGTTCAATTCTGGTGTGTGCTGTTGTTAAGCTGGGACGGCCGTCCCGCTCAGTGTGCTTTTTTGTCGGGCTTGGGGTCGTGCTCATGCCAATTTCGTCATGTGAGCCGCACGGCTGCGGACTCTCCGCCAGCCAGAAGCGCTGCAAACCACGGAATATCGAGCCAGGAGAGGTCTCAGAGACTCGCCAGGTGTCTATGAGTGTGCGCGTGTGTCTATCAGTGTATGTGAGTGCGTGTGAGTGTTCATGCTTGCCTCTTCGGTGAGTGTTGTAACTGAATTTCTCCAAAAACTGAGATTTTACAGATTTCTACTCAAGATAGTTTGCACCGAGAACCATGCAAAGTACTCATTTCTCTTGCGAAGAACTGCACATTGCAGCAACGCCTCATACTGCTCGAACACAGCAGATTCTTGCCAATCGCACGGCCAATGACCTGCCATTCAGCCTCTCTTAGCGTCTGAAGGTCGTGGCCTCGTCCCAATCGCCACCGGACGAAGACCAAACTCGAAGGCGTCTCCACTGTTTGCACCGCTGGTGAGGCCACCAAATCAGCAACAAGATGGTTAGAGTGGGATTCATTCCAGAGCACTTCAGCACTCCAATCCACTTTGCCGAGGCCAAGGGTTTCTTCAAAGAGGCCGGACTGGAGGCCGAACTCATTGCGTATCCGTCTGGGTCGGGCCACCTGATCCAGTCCCTCAAGGAGGGGGAGATAGACATCGCCGTTGGTCTCACCGAGGCCTTCGTCAGGGGTATCTGCGACGGAGACGAACAGTACAAACTCGCGGGCACCTACGTACAGAGCCCTCTGTGTTGGGCCATTTCGTCCGGGGCCAATCGTGGCGACGTGACCTCCGCGACACAGCTCAACGGCAAGCGCATCGGTGTGTCGCGCATTGGGTCTGGCTCCTACGTGATGTCATTTGTGCTTGCGCTTGAGCAGAAGTTCCAACAGCCTTTCTACGAGTCGTTCCCCGTGCTGACAAACTTCAAGAACCTGCGCGACTCCGTCAACCTCATTGAAGGTGTCGAGGCAAGCGATGCCTTCATGTGGGAGCACTTCACGTCCAAGCGTTACTATGACAGCGGCGAGATCAAGAAGATCGGCGAGATATACACGCCATGGCCATCGTGGGTAATTGTGAGCGCGTCCTCGCTCGAGGCCAGCCAGGTGAACAAGTTCACGTCGGCAGTGCAGCGCGGTATTGCGTACTTTGAGGCCAACCCAGAGGAGTCTGTCAAACACATATACACAAACCTCGACTACTCGGAGGATGATGCCCGTGCCTGGCTCAAGACTGTTCAGTTCAGCAGTGACCCCGGCAAGATAGACTACGACGTGAGCGTCCGTAAAACGGCAGAGGTGCTTAAAGCCGCGGGCGTCATTCAGCAGAACGGAGAGTCGGATGAGGTTATCAACCAGAGGCTTTCGTCCGGCTTACTGTGAGTACTTTATACAATTTTTTCCCCGTTTGTCCTTGGATCCTGTTACCCGAGATCACCAACTCCGGGTCGCCGGGTCCGGGGGGTTTGTTAGTCGTGTTATAACCACACAAACGGCCAAGTCCGTTCTACCGAAATCTTATCGGAGGCAGAGGCTTATAAAACCGCCAACGTTTTTCCGCTATCGTTCAGTTCCATGCTCCACAGACAGATATACAGGAAAATGGCCTCGTACGGATCTCTGGAAGGCGTTCAAGTGTTTGGTAAGCTTGACGACAAGCCTCTTTACAACTCACCAATCACCCCAAGAGACATCCTCACCAAGGATGCGCTGAAATTTGTCGCTCTTCTGCACAGAACCTTCAACAGCACCAGAGTCGAGCTCTTGGCCAACAGACAGAAAGTCCAGGCCAAGCTCGATGCCGGTGAGCCCCTCACGTTCTTGCCCGAGACAGAGTACATCAGGAACGACAAGACGTGGAGATGCAAGCCACCGGCCCCTGGTCTGGTGGACCGCCGTGTTGAAATCACCGGTCCTCCAGAGCGCAAGATGATTGTCAATGCCCTCAACACCGACGTGTTCACCTACATGACCGACTTTGAAGACTCGTGCTCTCCAACTTGGGAGAACATGATCTACGGTCAGGTTAACCTCTACGACGTGCTGAGAGACCAGATCGACTTCACCCTATCGGCCACCGGAAAGTCCTACAAGGTCAACAGGGAGAAAAGGCACATCCCAACAATCATCGTGAGGCCCAGAGGCTGGCACATGGTGGACAAGCACATCCTCATCGACGGTGAGCCTGTGTCTGCCTCTCTGCTCGACTTTGGTCTCTACTTCTACCACAACGCCAGGCTGCTTGTTTCCCAGGGGCTCGGTCCTTACTTCTACCTTCCAAAGATGGAACACTGGAAGGAGGCCCAGCTCTGGAACGACGTCTTCAACGTTGCACAGGACTGCATCGGTTTGCCAAGGGGTACCATCTCGGCTACCGTCCTCATCGAGACTCTCCCCATCTCCTACCAGCTCAACGAGACTCTCTACGCCCTCCGTGACCACTCTGCCGGCCTCAACTGTGGCAGATGGGACTACATGTTCTCCACGATCAAGCGTCTCAGAAACCACCCTTCCCACGTCTTGCCCGACCGTAACCAGGTCACCATGACTGTTCCGTTCATGAGAAACTACGTCAAACAGCTCATCAAGGTGTGCCACGAGCGTGGTGTCCACGCCATGGGTGGTATGGCTGCCACAATCCCAATCAAGAACGACCCTGAGAGAAACGCCGTTGCCATGGCTTCCGTCGAGGCAGACAAGCTCAGAGAGGCCAAGGCTGGCCACGACGGTACCTGGATTGCACACCCTGCTCTTGCTCCAATTGCCCTTGGTGTTTTCAACAAGGAGATGCCCACGCCCAACCAGCTGTTCAAGATCCCAGTTTACGAGACCGAGGTCTCCGAGTCTGATCTCATTGACACAAACATCGAGGGTGGAAAGATCACCGCTAACGGTATCAACGTCAACATCTACATCGGGCTGAACTACATGGAGGCCTGGCTCCGTGGATCTGGGTGCGTTCCTATCAACAACCTCATGGAGGATGCTGCTACTGCCGAAGTTTCTAGACTCCAGCTGTGGTCCTGGGTCAAGCACGGTGTCAAGCTCGACGACTCTGGAGAGACCGTTACTGCCAAACTCGTCTGTGACGAGATTGACGCACAGGTCAAGAAGCTCAGCGAGGGCAAACCAGGTAACAAGTACAGCATTGCTGCTGAGTGTCTAAAGAAGGAGATCAGCGGTGAGGTTGACGTTGCCGAATTTCTCACAACTCTTCTGTACGACGACGTTGTCACCCTTGGGCCAGAGGTTGATCTGTCCACTTTGAAATGAGATCATATATAGAAGGAAGTTTATACAAAGAAAACAAGAGTGAATCGTGTCTATATGGTTGAAAAGTGTAGCCATATAATGTTGCGGACGATGACCACGAGAATGACAAACGATGCAAAGAATGCGATGGGGTTGGATTTTTCCGGGATCTTCCAGTCCTTCCAGAGAGACTGCCTGGGTTTAGCAGCCCACGGTATGTCCTCCTCGACAATCGTAGGCAACAGAGGTTTCTTTTTTGAGGATTTCGTAACCAGCGCGTGGAGCTTGGTACAAGCGCGTGGAAACACCAGCGGAAGCAAGAGTGAGACCGCTGATATGACAAAGAAGTAAGCGTAAAGTCTGAGTGCATGGTACGGGTCTGGCATGTAGCACATTCTCGTCTGGAAGGTGTTGTCGTTAACGAGTATACTGCCTGTTTCCTCGATGGGGAGATCAAGGTTTCCGGCATCAGAAGGGTTCCACAGCGAGAGAAGCTGAACGGCAGGATACTTGATCCCGCCGGTCATTGCAAACGTTTTGATTGTTATCTCGTCTGCGTACGACTCACCGGCGCCTCCAGTCAGAGATCCACCGCCGGTGGCCTTGTTGAAGGGGTGTCTTATGTGGCAGTAGTCGTGATCGTCTCCAGAGAAGATGAGCTTGGGCTGTATGACTTCCAGCAGACGTTGGGAGAGTTCGTACTCGAGAACGGTCTGGTACTGCTTCCCTCTCATCACCGGGAACTTCTTCTTCGACTCTCTCAGCGGACCACATGTCTGCTGCTCTGTGAACCTGTACAACGGAACGTGCGTGAGCAGTATGCGTGGGTATTTGTTCAGCTTTTCGTCGGCAACCAGGCTCTCCAGGAACTGCATAGGCTCTGTGCTAACGTCTGAGTTCTCTGTGGCGGAGAGCGAGATGCTGTCCAGTAGCACGAACGAGTGGTTCCCGAACACCCTGTACTCGTTGGCCTCGCCAAACATCGTCCTGAACCTGTTCAGCCTCGTTATGTTGACATCGTTGCCGAAGCCTACGTCGTGGTTGCCTGGAATGGACAGCACGGTGTTTGTGTCCACCAGCGGCGGGAACACCCTGTTGAACCTGCTGTACTCCTGCAGCCACACGTCGTCCTCCCACTCCCTGCCGCCGTCGAACAGGTCGCCCACGAACATCACCGAGTGCGGAGCCAGCTTTCTGTGCACGGCCATGTAGTTTCTGTGCAGGTAGTTGTCGCTCAGCGCCTGCGTGAGCCGTAGCAGCGGCGTGGGCCTTGTCTTGTAGGAGTACTCGTCCACTATCTGCGGGTCTCCAACGATGGCCACTCTGTGCGGACTGGCTCCCTTGCTCCACTGCTCCCATTTCCGCCACGAGCACGCGCTGATGGCCCTGTTGACCACCGTGCGCTCGAGGTAATGCACCAGCACAAACCACGCCAGCGCCAGAACGAGCAGCTGGCGCCACCTCACCTCGCGGAGGGCGTACACCACCGTCTCCGGGTCGAAGCTGTTCCTCCGCACCGGTTTCGCGAAGTACGCGCCATCCCTGGACTCCCCGCCACCTCGCTTGTACAACACCGAGTCTGTCATGTGTATATAATCCAACTCCCCGGATGAATCCCGCTCTGTGCCCCTCTCGCGCGGATGAAAGATCGGTAAACAAGGCAAGAGGGCGTTTCCGCCTGGGCTTGTTTTGGGCACGCCGGGGCCACGCCGGGCCCACCCAGCGCCTCCCGGTAGAGCTGTGGCCCGTGGAGCTTGCACAGGGCAATAAATCGCGAGAGGCCGGATCAAATGGCAGGCGACAGGCGGCACTTGAGGTCTGCGGACGGTGGATCCGCCGGGGCCCCCGGTGAGCCGGCAGGGCTGGATGGGGGCCTTGGCTCCACCAACGGCGGCGGATGGGAGCCGTTCGACTTTGACGCGCACCTGGCAGGCTCGATCCCGGAGCAGCTGGCGATAGGAATCGTCAACAAGACGGCCGGTGCTGAGGCTGAGGGCTTTGCGGTGCGCGAGAGCGTCCCGTTTGCCGCCAGGGACATCACGTCCAACCCGGTGCTCAGCAAGGGCTCGCAGACGGTCACGGCAGACAAGCCAACACACCCGGAGAAACGCCGCGGGTTCAGAGAGGTCGGGGTGCGGGACTACAGCGACTCGGCGAACGGACACAGAAAGCGCGGGCTGGAAGACTGCCTCTCGGATCAGCAGTACTACGCTTACCACAAGAGGAGGGAGAAGGAGGAGAAGAAGATGGCCAACCTCGACAAGAGCAAGCTCCTGTCCGACTACGATACGTTCCGCGAGTATCTGGTGAAGCTGGAGTCGTTCAACCGCAAGGGCGGCGACCAGTTCCTGGACATATCGGATGCTCTGATCCGCACTCTGGCCAAGATCACAAAGCTGAACAACATCGCAGACGAGTGCGAGGTGGAGCTGAAGTACACCCTGACGATGCGCGAGCTGCGGATGTTCATCAGGACCTACGACGAGTGGAAACAGCGCGAGGCTGCGCTCAAAAAACAACTGGCGGATAACAACTTTGCCTACGAATCCGACTCTGACGGAGACGAAAACCTCCCGCTTGCCAAGCTCAGACGAAAGAGGCTGCAGAAGAGGGCGCAGGTCTACGGACCAATCGTCAGGGTCAACTTCCTGGAGAACGTGACGCTGGTGATAGACCCTCTGCTGCCGCCCAAGGTGATACGAAGATCGAGCGGGGTAACGTAATGTTCTGATATGCTATACAAGGTGGACTCTTTCATCGTCTGATCGTAAAACCCCGCCTCCGTGGGAGTTGTTGACAACGCTCATGTCGAGGTTCATCATGTCCTGGAAAACTGTGGCTGTGAATCTCACATCGAGAAACCAGTACAGCATCTGCTGTGTGTCTATCACACTGAGCCAGCGGTCGTTGTGGTGGTGGTCCTCCACCTGGTGTTTGTACATCGTAACGACGATGCACAGCGCAAGCGCAAGACATCCTCCGAAGTAAAGCCTTCCAGAGTGGTACCACCGCTGGCTCCGCTGGTGGGGTGACTTGCTCTTCCACACAGAAGACGGCTTGGCTGCCGACTCAGGTTTCTGCGAGAGGATGAACCACTGGTGCACCGTGGTCATCGTACCGAGTGCGAGAAAAGACTTGTAGTGCACCGCAGTGGAATCCTCGGTGGTGATGTATGCCCAGCACAGAAAAGCGACTTCCTTGCGCAACGTGAGGATGACGAACGATAGAACTTTGCTCGAGATGCGCGGGGTGGACGAGCTGGCGTCCAGTTTGAAGACAAAGCGTACCAGCACTCCGGCAAAGTAGAGCAGGTAGTTCAGCGCACGGTCGATTATCACAGAGGGCATGTTGAGCAGCCTCCGCACAATAACTCGCACGGGGTGCTGTCTGAGGTCTTCTTTGGCCGGCAGGGGCTCGATGCTAGAGAGCGAGACGTGGACATATATGGTGTACACGAACATCAGCACGCTATACACACCGATGTAGGCGGCAACCGCAATCTTGGCAATTGGGTTGGGCAGCGGAAGAACAACACATACCGCAAAGCATGAGTACAGCACGAGCTTTATGGCTTTGGTTATGGTTGATACCTTGGTCTAGCGTTGAAAGGTCAGAATACAAAAATGATGACGCGTGGCTTTTCGGCAACTACTCACCTCGAACGACCTGAACTCGTGTTCTCGTGTCTTTATTGTCACACCCATCCTGACACCCTTCCTGGAGTTCGATTGTCCTCGCCAGCAAGATGAATTGGGAAGAGAGACGGAAGATGGGGACAGCGTAAGAAGACAAGGTCGATCCTCAATGGAGCTTCTCTTCGGTCGATGATGCGGCCCATTGTTTACGTAAGCAAAACTAGTCGTGTACCACCACTAGTTTTAGCGTATGGACCAATGAGAGAAGAGAACGAAGCCGCATGCTCATTTTAGGTGGCATCGCATCATTATGCGCTCCTCGATGCTTCCCCACACGGCTTTTCTGTAGTTTTTTCATACTTTCAAAGACAACCGGCTGTGACCTACACATTCGGATCATTCCAGATAATCTAGGTACGCTGGTGCGGATATTGTGCGTACTTTGATCTTTTGTTTACATCTACCTAGCATGTGATCTTGGTCATTTTGGTCTTGGATCATCGCTCACGCATCTCCACACTCTTTCTTCCCACTACAGACATGCTTGTCGTAAATTTCCACATTTTGTTCGATGATCCGCATTAACTGTTTCTCCGAATTGTTCCTTGATCATCCGTTATGTTCAACGGTGAGCATTGTGATCGGTGATCGGAGAACGAAAAATGCTTCCGTGCGGCGCAAAAGTTGTGTATATTTTTCCGCGGCGCTAAACTTTTTTTCTT
>JANBXH010000033.1:0-16655 GCA_024271875.1 Kuraishia molischiana
TGACTCCAAAGCTTCGACATCCGGCACCTTCACAAAAACGGAGAACATCGACACCAAGCCGAAGATGGTCCGCTTTGCCAGATATGCCAAGGTCAAAGAGTTTGACGAGAACTTCTGCCCCGTGCTGACCCAAGCCAGGCCTTACCAAGTTGCCACCAAGGAACACAGCTACCACACACTTGTCCGCCACAGAACCTCCACTCCAGAACCTTCTCCGGTCTCCCAGCCTCCGCCCGTGTCTCCACAGAGCATAGCAGCAAGGCCGGTGCCTCAGACTCCACAGATGACGAGGATGCCCGAGAAGTTCATACGGACGGAGGAGCCACCACGCCCCACTCCCTACTCGGAATACGACGCTTTCGATAGGCGTTCGTCAGGACTCTTCAAAGGGCTGAAGCGCCAGAGAATTCCCACGAGGGACCCCGTTCCTATGAGAGTGATGGAGGAGACCCCAGAGATCGAAAACAAGAAGTATGAGAAGGCCACAGCCTCAGCTCAGCTTAGTCTTTTTGGGAAGGCAACTCCCGAGCCGGAGAAGAAGAAGCTCTGGTCCCGGATCAAGACTCACTGCTGCCTGAAGTGCCACACGGCGCCCAAATGGCCCGTTCCAGCTAGGTTTGGAGGCAAACCTACAAGGGCCATGGGCTTTCAGAGAAGAGTTGTCTTGGGCTACTGGATCTCGCAACACGTCGACTGCTGGTGCAAGACGTGACGGACATTATTTGCTATATAGATTTTTAAGATTGCTTATCTTAAGATCACCTTCGTAGTGGCTCAATGAGAGAGACACCGGTCATGGCCACCTTACCCACAACCGGGGAGTTACCACTACGTCAGCATCTTTGCCCGCACAAAATAGTCACAAACCTCAAACCAACTCACACGGAGCTATCGAGGCCACCACAACGGCAGTCTATGATAAAGACAGGACGGTTGTGATTATGTCATCGTTACGTAATCAACTGAAAAGTTTTTTGGGAGAGAGCACGACCTTCATGCCTGGAAAAATTTGTCGAATCGCTCTGAGGGAGAGCCCAGGTGTCTTCTTTGCGTACCAAATCGATACAACAAACAATGTCTGAGTCGGAACTTTCAGCATCTGAGATTGAGCTTGCTCGCAAGTATGACTTGACTGCCAAGTTGACCCCATTTCTGGACCGTCACTTGATCTATCCGCTAGTCGAGTCCCTTGACCTCATCTACGACGAGAAGACGGTCAACCAGCTTTCCTATGACCTTTTGAAGGACACATACATGGTCCAGTTTGCCAAGCCCAAGTATTCCAGTCTGTTCCCTGGCCAGGACTTCCCCAGGGAGCTTTTGGAGAAGGAGGAGTTCGTCAAGAGTGAGCTGGCCAGACTCGACGACAAGACCAAGGAGATCCTCAGCGTTCTGGCACAGCCTACGGTGCAGGAGCACTTGAAGCAGGACAAGGAGTTCAACAGAGAGTACCTCGAGAAGGAGCACAACATCACCGAAGACAAGATCCTGGAGCTCTACGAATTTGGTCAGTTGCAGTACAACAGAGGAGACTACATGATGGCGTCCGATCTGCTAAACAACTTCAGAGTCTTGTCCACCAACTCTGACAGGAACATCAGTGCCACGTGGGGACGTCTTGCCTCCGAGATTGTCAGCCTTGAGTGGGATACTGCTCTTGAGGAGCTTGTCAAGCTGCGTGAGCTCATTGACTCTAGATCTTTCAGCGATCCCCTCACCCAGCTGCACCACAGAACCTGGGTGATTCACTGGTCTCTGTTCCCATTCTTCAACATCGAGAACGGTCTGGACCAGCTGTGTGACCTCTTCTTCTCTTCTACGTACCTCTCGACCATCCAGGCTTCGTGTCCGTGGATCTTGAGGTATCTCGTTGCTGCTGTCGTTTCCACATCGCCAAAGCACCACTCCTCTCCCAACTTCCAGAAGAAATTGAAGGATCTGATAAGAGTTGTTTCCCAGGAGCAGTACGAGTACCAGGATCCGCTTACCGAGTTCATCAAGGCTCTGTACGTTGACTTTGACTTTGACGCTGCGAGATCGAAGCTCACCGAGATTGAGGTGATCATAAAGGCCGACTTTTTCCTCTCCCACGGAGCCAGCCAGTTCCTCGAGAGTGCCAGACACCTCATCTTTGAGGTTTACTGCAGAGTGCACGAGAAGATGGACCTGAAGCAGCTGTCGGCCAGTCTCAACCTCTCCAAGGAGGAAGGTGAGAAGTGGATCGCCAGTCTCATCCGTGACACCAAGATGGACGCCAAGATCAACGAGAGCGAGGGCACTGTCATCATGAACCACCCGGTCAACAGTGTCTACCAGCAGGTTATAGAAAAGACAAAGGGTCTTTCCTTCAGATCTAACCAGATCCTAATGGCTGCCATGCAGAAGGAATCCTCCTAATTACAGTGTACGCATAAGTGAATCTTCTTTCTTTCTATGTACAGTAGATATTTCACGAACTTTTCTCGCGGGGAACCACCACGTAGTCCTGGAAGTTTCTGTGGAAGACAGACTTGGTTGGTTTTGACTCGGGGATCCTTGGGAGGTTGTCGAGGGCGCCTTCCTCGTTGAAGAAGTTCTCCTTGCAGATGTCCACGACCCTCCTGAACTCCTCCTCGGAGCGCTTGAGCAGCAGAGCGTCCACGTTCTTCTGCGTCAGTGCGTTTATGGGGAGTCCCTGAAGCTCCAGTCTGGCCACCGTCTTGGCCACATACCACAGCTTCATCTCTCTGTCTCCGTTGTCGACCAGCTCCAAGATGACCTGCGGAGCGTTGTCTCCGAAACGGTTCTCGAGCTTGAGGATTCTGGTGTATCCACCCTTTCTGTCCTTGTATCTTGGTGCGATCTCGTCAAAGAGCTTGGGGATGGTGATGTTGTGTTCAAAGAGGTTGGCCTTGCACTTCTTGAGCGCAAGCTCGGCCTTCTCTGTGTTCTTGGCCTTCGTTATCAGATTCTCGATCATCTTCTGGGTCTCCTTGGCCTTGGCCGGCGTAGTCTGTATCGACTCGTGTTTTATCAAAGAGGAGCACAGGTTCCTCAGCGTCAAGCGCACATCCTGAGCGTTTCTGTTCATATGTTAGTCACCAACATGGCCGCATCTCCGAGAGCACGCGATACATACCTTCCCCAAACCATGGTTTCTGCTTGGTATCCGTTGGTGATTGCTCCGGTACAAACGTCGCTGGCGGACGATTTGGAAAAGCTTTGAGTGCGTGGCCGGGGCCGCGTAACCGTCGTGTGAAACTCACAGAGGCGTCTTGAGGCCGGGGCTTCGTGACCCCGAAGAAGCCTTGCGCGAGACCTCACTGGTCAACTTCTCCCGGTGTCTTCTCTGCCGGACAGCGATAGCACGGAATTCAGACAGCAGACGATGGGTAGAATACACGGTTTTCTAGGCGGTAAGTGGATATTTCGGATCTCATGACGACGCACGGGAAACAGTTTTGCTAACCAGATGCAGGAGTGTTGTTGACATCCTCGCTGACCTACCTCACGGCTCTCGAGATTCGCAAGAACAGAGATGCGGTGAGCGCCAGTCTCAGGGAGTACGAGAGAATACTGGAGTCCAGAAATGACCCCATAATACCAAAGTCGGACATAATAAACACAACGGCCAGAGCGGGCACCCTTGAAACGGCCAAGGACATATGGAATGCAGAGCTCACCAAGAGCGTCAACTGGATCTACTCTCTACAGTGGTACGAAGCAGGCCACAAGATTCTGAGCAACCTCGAGAGCTGGACGGGCAAGAAGGATACATAAATATACACGTAAATCAAAAAAGAGTCATTTGTCTGAAGAAGCCTCCTCGGAGATCTCGCTGTCGAGGCCAGGGACAGGGTGTGTCTCAAAGTACTGTTTGATCATCCTGTTGACGAAGATGTTGGCGATGGGCGCAAATAGACTCACCAAGAACGCAATGATCACCTGTACGAACCAGAACTGTCTCGGACTGTTTCCCAGAACAAACGTGCTGAGAGCGTATCCGGGCAGGTCTGTCGTGATGTAGTCGTAGCCTCTGTCAATGGCTTTGAAGATGATCTCGGCACACTTGTCTGCGCTGATGGCTTCGGAGGGACCCTCGATCTGCTTGGTGATCTCGGGCTTGGTCTTCTCCTCTTCGACAAATCCCTCCGACATGAAGTTTCCGGGGAAAACACACTCCACCCTGATGTTGTAGGGAAGACACTCCTGCCTCAGCACATCCGACAGCGTCTTCACGGCACTCTTTAGAGGCGCGTAGTGGCCGTAGCCGATGAACGGGAACGTCGCAAGCACAGACGAGCAAAACACAACGTGTCTCTTGTGCGCGGCCTTAACAGCAGCCATGCGCTTCAGCCCCGCATGTGTGAAGTACACCGCACAGTTATAGTTCGTGTCGATGCCCTTCTGGAGATCGTCTGCCTTCAGATCGAGGAAGAGAGCGGGGTGAGAGTACCCAGCACAGTTGACCAGAATGTCTGGCGCACCGGTCTCTTTGAAGACGGCCTCGCACCCGTCGTACGTCGTGAGGTCGGAGCTCACATATGACACCTTCTGCTCTGAGTTGACCCTTGTCTTCTCGATCTCCGCGACCGTCTGCTGGAGCTTGGACTCTGTCCTCGCCACGATCACCACGCTAGCACCTTTGGAGAAGAGGAGTTTGGCCAGCGCGGCACCAAGACCTTGCGAGGCACCAGATATAACAGCCAATCGGCCATCCACCTCGAAATCGGATCCAAACCACATTGTATCCGTTAGTCTTTTGGGCTGTCCCACCCTCTGCGCGCTTCTCCTACGATATCCAAATCCCTTGGTCGTGTACTGATCGTCTTGTCTTTTTGTCACGTGATATAATTGCTTATGTAAGATGATCTTTGTACTTTGACGGGGCAGATCGGACCCAATACTTGTGTTTATCGCTACTCTTCTCAGTTGACTGTTGGAATATGTTTTGGTCTTTGTGGAACATCGTTTATGGAATCATGACAAGTCTGCCGGTGATCTCGTTTCTTCTGAGCTTTTCGAGAGAGTCTAGCAGGTTATCAAGACTGGTGGAGGATACCTGCGGGTCAATCTTTCCCGCAGAAACCAGCTGCATGGCCTCAATCTGATCCTGAGAGGTACCAGCACAGCTACCCATGATCTTGATCTCACGCATGGCAAGATCGCTGAGATCGAAGGAGAGTCTTGGGGAAAGGAGACCAATTGGGTAGATAGAACCACCTGTCTTGATGTACTTCTGCGCAAGGTCGAAGGTGGCCTGGAGAGAGACCAAGTCGAACACCAAATCAAAAGAGTGGGCGGTCCACTCTGACTTGGTCAGGTCTGTGTAAAACTCGTCTGCCTTGAAACGCTTGGCCATTTCCTCGGACTCGGGCTTGATATCGATGGCAACGACGTAAGCACCATAGGCCTTGAGGATCTGGAGGGCGTTCGATCCAAGACCGCCGAGACCAAAAAGGAGAACCTTGGATGTGGGCTTGACGCCGGAGTTCTTGATGGCGTGGTACGGAGTCAGCACAGAGTCAGAGACAGCAGCGGCAACCTCATAGGAGACATTGTCTGGAATGGGCAACAGAGACTGGTAACTCTCGACGAGAAGATAGCTCTGGAATCCGCCGCTGACACCGGTTCCGTACCATCTTCCTGCACTTGTCAGACAGACGTTATCGTGGCCGGTACGGCACATCTCGCACGAACCGCACGCGTTCAACGTGTGGATGGCGTATCTCCCGCCAAGCTTGTAGTTGTCCTTGTTGACACTCTCGCCCATCTCAACCAATTCTCCAGCAATCTCGTGGCCCAGAACGTAACCATCCCATGGGAATGGGAGTTTCTCGTCGATGATGGACAAGTCTGAGTGGCACATACCAGCACCCTTGACCCTGACGAGTGCCTGGCCACCAGTTGGCCTAGGAACAGGGATCTCGGTCTTGACTGCCTTACCGGCTCCGAACTTGAAGAGGTATGCGGTCTGTTTCTCTGGGAATTCTGACATGGTGCTGTTTGTTTCTGAAAGCGATGAACAAAAGAGAAGGCGGAGAAGGGGGACCTCCGAGCTCTTAAATAGGACTAAACAGCCTGCAAGGAAGAGCCATCCCGGAAGGTACGCAACCGATACTTCCTCTGAGAGTGTTCTGAGGTGATGTTAGGAAAATCTGCGGGGGACAAGGGACTTTTCAGGCTCCCCCGCGTTCGGGATTGCTAGCCCTTGTTCTTCCGGTGCTGGCAGTTGTATATGACCTTGAAAAAATATCAGAAATATTGACTTCGCACAAGTCTTCTCGCTCTGGATATTCGACAAACGCTGGCATAGGGTTCTGGCTTAGTCCAATCACAACTGGCCAGGTAAGCTTCTCTCGGACAAATGCGATCTCGGACCAAAAAGGGTTTCCCCGGATGAGCAACCTTTCGACGATTCTCTTTTACACGGCCGATCATGTTTTGTGCAACGCTCGAACGCTCACGACGGTGTCCGAGTGTCCGAGTGAGCGTTATTCAGCTCGTTAAGAGAAAAAAATTGACTCAAATATTCGAAGAGAGAGAGGAGAGAGAGACGGCGCTATGAATCAGGTTCCTCTTTTCTTCGGAACCGGGAAATCCATCTTTTGTCTTCCGAGAATTTCTTCTCTCGCATGTTCTCTCGTACTCCCCGAACTTCCCCGGGTCTTCGTCAAACACCTCGCGTTCTTCCGTCGAAGGTGATTGGGAGTATGAGGCTTGCATGGTGACATCGTCCTGGAGGCGACAACAGGCACACAGCATCTCACGACTGTGAGTGGATCTTCTGGACTGTGAGAATCATTCTGTTCGGTGGAGACTGATTGAGCACCGAAGGACTCTACGAAAGCCATCGGGTTCCGGTCAATTCCGGAGTCCTCCGGTCCACAGTTAGCAAACTTTCGCTTCAAGTTTTTCTATGTATTGGAAGCAATTAAGGTGTGACCGGAACGTCTCGGAATAACCCTCCTAACTCTCTAGTGCCTGAAATTTCTGCGTGTGTATGCTAATTTGGGCGGTTTGTTTTGTTTTTACTCCTTTCTATTCCGCCTCCATCTCATTTCACTCTACACATTCTTCGTTGTTATTTGGGGTTTCTTGCCTGTCACTCGACCCATTCACCAGAGATAGATCAACCGATTCGACATGTCGTTCTTCCAGAGTTTGTGAGTGTGATTTTACGGCGATGCAGAGGAGTTACTAACGGGAGACAGACACCTGAACAACAACAACAACGGCGCTGCACACACCATCAAGTCTACCAGGGGGTTCAGGCCCACCAGAGAGTCCACTGACAGCAGCAACACCAACTACCAGAACTCGCACAGAGAGATACGTGAGTACGCCGAGTCCACGCTCGGGTCGGACTCGGCTCTGGCGCAGGCGGTGAAGCTGCCCAAGGACGAGGATCTCAACGAGTGGTTGGCGGTTCACGTTGTGGACTTCTACAACCAGATCAACATGCTCTACGGTACCATAACGGAGTTCTGCTCTCCACAGACGTGTCCGCGCATGACTGCCACTGCCCAGTACGAGTACCTGTGGCAGGACCCCACCATGCGCAGCGGCAACGGCAACGGCGCTGCCAAACAGCCCATCTCCATGAGTGCTCCGGGATACGTCGATGCGCTGATGGTGTGGATCCAGGGTTTCTTTGACGACGACATGATTTTCCCCACCAAGATGGGAGTGCCCTTCCCACCCCAGTTCCAGACGCTGGTCAAGACGATAATGAAGCGGCTGTTCCGTGTGTACGCACACGTCTACTGCCACCACTTCGACGAGATCACAGAGCTGGGACTGCAGGTGCATCTCAACACCTCGCTCAAGCACTTTGTACTATTTGCCAAGGAGTTCAGCCTCATAAACAGGCAGGATTTTGGTCCGCTGGACGAACTAGTGACCACGATGCTCACCGAGAAGAAATGAACCACCCGCGCGCTTTCTATAACCCTCTAAATCCCACTTCTCCACGTCTACGGGACATCACCTCACTACCAGACAGCATGTTGGTGCACGACCCCATGTCGGAGAGCCGCGCCGGTACACGACCCCAGCCTCCTTCGCCCCCTGATGAAACAGCCCATGTCGAATTTTTGCTCTGTAGCGCTGTGGACAACTCCGGATTGCGAATTTTCGTGCATTTGTTATTTTCTCCGCGGTTGTATTCTGTTACTCTGCTTTCCCAGTGCCAATCAAGAAAAGCAATCGCAATCATGTCGAAGAACGGAACAATGACGTCTAACGTCACCAATCCCGCGCACTCCTTGTTATCGCAGCAGCAATACGCACAGAACATTCTCCAGCTCAGACAGCTGTCCGAGCAGGAGCACGAGCAGAAACAGCAGATGAACCAGACCAAGTCGTTCACGTCGCAGAGGTCTCAGGAGATACTCAACAACCTCAGAATAGCGTCCACTGCTGAGTCCAACGTGAACGGCAGAAAAGGCCGCGCAGAACAGCAGCACAAGGACCCCAGGGACCCGCTGGCGATAATGATACCCATCAATTCGAACCCCACAGACATACTGGCTGCGAGATTTGCGTCGTGGAGAACCATCATAAGGTCGCTGCTTGTGTACTTCAGAGAGATCGTGTCGGTGCATGACGAGATGGTGAGGCAGCAGATAAGACTGCAGCACGCCATCACGTTCCCATTCCCAGCCAAGGATTTGGACGGTGAGCTCTACCAGCCACTGCCCGTGTCCTCGCAGAACGGCGCGGCTGGGAAGGCCAACGAGGAGTTCCAGATGGCCCAGAAGTTCTTTCTGCCGCTGGGCAATGGCTCGCTACAGGACCTGCCCACTGTTCTGTTGCAGTTCCACGGCTCCAGCGCGTTGCAGGCCCAGGCTACATCCAAGGAGCTGTCTCAAAACATCATCCCGCGGCTCGAGGACCTCAGAAGAGACCTGCTCGTCAAAATCAAAGAGATTAGAAGTCTCCAGTCCGACTTCAAGACAACGGTTGGCAAGGAGCAGCAGCTCACCAAACAGGACCTGTCGCTGTTCTACTCGTCCGTGGCGCTTGCAAAGAACAACCCATCAGAACTACAACCCAAAAACGATCCATATCTGCTCAAACTGCAGCTGGACAGACAGATAAAGAAGCAGCTCACCGAGGAGAACTTCTTGCACGATGCATACAACAACATACAGGCATCTGCCAAGGAGCTTGAGAAGGCCGTGTACCAGGAGGTGCAGTCTGCTCTAACGGTGTACGCCAGGCTATTGGGCCAGGAGGCGCAGTCTGTGTTTGAGATGCTTGTCACCAAGCTCGACAGCGGTATCCTGACCAAGGAGCCACAGTTTGAGTGGGAGGCGTTCATCTCCAAGGACCCCAACTTTGTCGATCCAAACCTACCCATGAGAAAACAGACAGATATCGTGTACAAGAACCAGTTTGACGCGCTGACTTTGGAGGTGCGTTCCGGATTCTTGGAGCGCAAGTCCAAGTTCTTCAAGTCATACTCCAAGGCCTACTACGTGTTGACGCCGACGTTCATACATGAGTTCAAGTCTCCAGATATCAAGAAGGATCCTGTTCCAGTCATATCCCTAAGTCTCAACGACTGTGTTGTCTCTGAACACTCCAAGAAGGATACCGAGAATCCAAACTCGTGGCACAAGTTTGTCCTCCAGACACAGCAAAACGGCATAATGCACAGAGGACACAACTGGGTCTTTAGAGCAGAGTCGTACGACCTGATGATGGCTTGGTACTCTGACCTGAAGAAACTCATTGCACTACGTACCCCTCAGGCGAGGGCAAACTTTGTCGCTGAGCGGAGGAAACGGAATTCGATGATGAGCAGCTCGGACAAGAGAAAGACACAGCTGTCTATGATAGCCGGTGATGATATGACCTCCGGAGCAGCATCGATAAGGTCCAAGAATTCAATGACCGCAGAAACCCTGCTGTCGTTGCCCAGAGAGAACCCAGATACGACATATGAGCAACAGCAGCAACCTATGGGCGAGATTAACCGCCACCAGCACGAAGCTGCATCGGTTGGAGCGTCTACCACAAACGTGCCTTCAGCAGAAACGTCTGAACTGAATTGAATTGATTTTTTTTATTCCTCTCTATTATTCCAACGCCAAGCCTTATACGATCCACTTTAAAAGTTTTACTCTTCTTAATTCGGCCTAAGTAGATGCAATCGCACATGTGCATGGAAAAGACCCTTTCGTAAAAATGGACCAATTGGAACGGCGCCCGGAAGCGGGCTAGATGAACCGAGACGCTCGGCGTCTAAACATTGACAAGTCGGCACCGTGAGCAAGGAACGAGAACACAAAAGTGCGGAGCCACTCTCGTATCTCTGACACCATAGGCCCGTTACAGAATAAGCCGAGATGTTGGTTTTGGGTGGAAATGGTTGATTTTTTAGAAAATCTCCCCAAACTGAGATAACCAGCTACCCCTACTCAAGAGCATTAATCTCACAAAGACATATCGCTCTGGTACATGCCTGTCCACTTTAGCGAAGATCTGTACCCAGATGTTACAGAAACGTCAAACGTGCAAATCCGCACGCCTGAGCGGTTTTAGTTCCGAAATCGGAACAGCCGATACTTTAAAAACGCTCACAATTTGAGCCGCGCCACTTAATGTTGCCCGAGCACACGACTCCGAATGGAATCAGACCTAGACTTTGTCACTCTTGTTGAATATTCAGTTGAATGGCATTAGGCGCTATGTGTCTTAGCGTCCGTCCATGGATTTGTAATCTCCTGCACCTGTTGTGCTGACAAACGAACGCGTGCATGGAATGTAGCATGTAGGCCTTCAACGCAAGGCATAATTTAGCCCATCCACTCCAACAAAACAGTGGCACCCCCTGTTTGTCCTTTCTCCGCTGTTGCCTTTTCTCCGCCGTTCCGCTCTTTTCTTCCAGTCTATCCTCTCCGAGTTTTTGTGATAAATATTTTGATCGATCAAGCCTGGGTCCATCAAGTTTCCACCATGTCCAAACACAGAGCCGAAGACAGCGTGAGCGCTCTCGAGGCAGAACACATGGGTACCGATATAAAGCCTCAGAGACCGCTTCTTCTTGCTCCGAACCCGAGCGCGCCACCTTCGCAGGTGGTGGTGCAGAAGAAGAAGAGGGCCATAAGGGCTTGCGACAAGTGTAAGTACTACTATGTTGTCTCGTCATCGTCGAATACTAACCGGTCCAAGGTCGAAAGAAAAAGGTCAAGTGTGACGGCAAACAGCCGTGTATTCACTGTACGGTATACTCGTATGAGTGCACCTACGACCAGCCAACCGCTAGGAGAAAGGCCAACCCACACAAGACAGCTGCAAACAACAGCAACACACACGCCGCGTCCATGGGTGTCTCCCAGACGTGGAGCGGGTCGACGGTGAACCCATCCGAGGATGCAGATATCATCCAGCGGCTTCTGAACAGACTGAGGGTGTACGATGAGGCCCTCGGAAAGTTGCTTCCCGGTGCAAAGACCCCAGACTCCAAGCTCAACATCAACGCACTCAAGTTGCTCAACGTGCTCGAGAAGGTTGACGTGTCGAAGGAGGACCTCACCTTGAGACAGGTTGCCCAGATGTACAATGCGTGTATTGAAGCGTGTCCTGCAAATGCAGGCGCACAGGCCAAGGCCCGCTCAAACAGCTCGAGTCCACAGGATTCGATGGCCTTGGGTGTGGACGGTTCTTACGAGACCAACATGGGCAAGGAGATAAAGATCATACTGCCACCAAAGGACATCGCGCTCAAGCTGATATACACAACGTGGGAGAATGCCTGTGTTCTGTTTAGGTTCTATCACAGACCAGCTTTCATCAACGATCTCAACGAACTTTACGAAACTGACCCAACTTCCTACACGAACAAACAGCAGAGGTTCCTGCCGCTGGTGTACTCCGTGATGGCCTGTGGTGCTCTGTTCTACAAGAGTGACCAGGATCTGCTCAACAAGAACACAGACAAAGAGACGTCAGATGCGCAGATGTACGTTGTGGAGGACGAAGGCTACAAGTACTTCATCGCCGCGAGGAAGCTGATCGACATCACAGATACGAGAGACACCTACGGTATTCAGACGATTGTCATGCTGATCATCTTTTTGCAATGTTCTGCACGTCTGTCGACGTGTTACGCATACATTGGTATTGCGCTCAGAGCTGCCCTGAGAGAGGGTCTTCACCGTCAGCTTGACTACCCGTTTAACCCTATCGATCTCGAGATTAGAAAAAGGCTGTTTTGGACAATCTACAAGATGGACATCTACGTGAACACCATGCTGGGTTTACCACGCTCGATCAGTGAAGAGGATTTTGACCAGGACATGCCAATAGAGCTTGACGATGAGAACATCACTCTCGAAGGTTACAGATTCGACTTGCAGCAGGGCAGACTTTCCAGTTCTGGGATTGCAAACGCCCACACAACGGTTATTGTCATCATGAAGAAGATTGTGCAGAAGTTATACCCTGTCAAGTCCACAAAAGTCGACAGGAGCTCCACAGACTTATTGGCGCATGACATCGTTTACAACCTTGAGCTTGATCTCCAGGACTGGGTAAATGCTCTTCCATTTGAGCTGAAACCCGGAGTGGAGCCCAGCATGCGCTACCTTAAGGCAAACAGACTACTGCATTTGTCCTATTTGCACGTCAAGATCATTCTGTACCGTCCATTCATCCACTACATCTCTTCTGAGTACCTCACAAGAGGCGAAGGCAGAAACAGCAACGATCTCAGATCTGTTGAGAAGGCGAAAAACTGTATCAACGTTGCGCGTGTTGTTGTTAAGCTAGCTGAGGATATGATCAACAAGAGGATGCTCAGCGGCTCATACTGGTTCTCCATCTACACCATCTTCTTCTCTGTTGCGTGTCTCGTTTACTACGTTCATTTTGCACCACAGGTGAACCGCCATGGAAAGTATGATAAGGAGTACGACGAAATCAAGAAGGATGCCGACGCTGGCAAGAAGGTTCTCGACATACTGAAGGACAGTAGTATGGCTGCCAGAAGAACATACAACATCCTCAACGCTCTGTTTGATCAGCTCAACAAGAGAACAGCCAAGGCCAACTCTGCAAGTGGCAACCCACCTCCATCACCACACTTCCAGACACCACAACAGGGTCGCACGCAGTTTGAGAGGACGAAGGTGCAGGAACCACAAGAGAGCAGAAGTGACTTGGAAGTCAAGAAGGGTCTTTTGAACAACGAGGTTGACATGGATCTCTTCAAGGCGCCGGCTCCACCCATTAAGAACAACGAGGATGCTGTACAGTTTGGTAATGGTGTCAACTTCATCGACGGTGTCAGCACTGGTATCAACCTCAACACTTCCCAGATGGGCAGCTCTCCCGATATGGGCGGATCTGGTAATGTGGATACCTTTGATGGTACAGAACAGACTAAGTACGTACCAGGTATGATGGACCAGCTGGATATGAAGATTTTCGGAAGGTTTTTGCCACCTTATATGTTGAACTCCACGAGCACCGCAGCAAGCACAAATTGGACATCTCCACAACCTGAAACTTCTCAGGAGCTTGTTGGTGAAGACAGAGTGCCAGAGTTCGGATCAGACCCCGCATTTTACTCTGTCAAGCAGGAGACAGCACCAACAGACAACTTGGAAGCCCAGTTCCGCAACCCAAGCGACCTGGGTTCTCTCAACGACATGTCGTCTCTTTTCAAGGACCTCAACCCTGTTCCATCAGGTCTCTCAACAACACTACAGGAAGACGTTGATTTTTTCAACGATATCTCGGATCAGCCAAATTCCAAACGCCCCAGCGCCTCTACAGGTGCGGGTATTAATGATAAAGAACTCGAAGGCCTGGATGATACTCTCTTTCGCAACTGGAAAGAATCCGCTGGATTTCGCTAACTCATGATTTGAATGTACAATTTTTCTATAATCAAAACTCTAGCTGAAAAGCATTTAAAGTATTCGCGTAGAGTATTAGTGAGGCTGCCATGGCGGAAGTGAAGACATGTGTTCCGGGCAAAAAGTAATACAGAGGGTCAACACAAGAGAACTGTGTGGGGACAAATACTCAGACACTGCTGTTCTTTAACGGCAAGATTGTCACATAATCAGACATTATGCTGGACGCATAACAGGCTGGGAAGCCAGCCAGGCCCTAGAAACCGGCTTGGTGGGAAGAAAAGAGCCGCCGGAGAAGGGAATCAAACGAGGAGGTGGGCGAGATGGAGGGGGTAGACCACGGCGAGGAGGGGACCGAGAGCGGTCACGGATAATAACAGCACGGGACCAGGGATAACAGATATGAAGAGTGCGGTCCTTAGGAGAGGGGGTACGAGAAGTTCGTCCCTCACTATAGCCAGAAGGAATAACATCAACCGGGGCAGAGTCAGTCTCAGAGCGATAGTTGTCAACACTATCGATCAGAGCGAACAATAGGGGAAACCATGCTGCCGGCAATACCAAAGCCCAAGCCGCCAGAGACGCAGGCTCACGACAACGCTTGGAAAACTAAGACTGAGATGGTTGGGGTCACCACAGGTGTAGCACAAGGAGGACTTAGACGAGCGACGGCCAGAGCGATCAGAGCGTTAAGAGGTAATCACCGCAGAACCATAAACAGAACCACAGGTAGCACCACGAAAAGACAAACAAGCAGACGGGGCACGAGAACCATCCACAAAGAGCGCCAGCGATAGAACTGGCGTGAAGTAGGCACCGCTTTGGGTACCACTCATGGCTCTAACCATGAGTCTGGTCGTGGTCCCAGCCGCCCATCTGGTAATGGCTCTGGTCGTCGCTTTTTTAAGCGCTGCTGCTATCAATGTGGTGATCCTGACCACGTCCGTCCCCAGTGTCCTAAAGTTCAGGCGCAGGATCCCGCGTGGTATCTTGCCTCCGCTGCTGACAACCATATCTGTCTCTATGGCCTCAAGCAAGCGCCACTCGCCTGGAACAGGAGAATCAATGAAGTCCTTGTTGGAAAGGGATTTCAAAGAATAGTTTCCGAGTTTGGCCTCTACAAACGTGAGAACAAGGGAGGGTCAGTTTGGATCGGGCTATCCGTTGATGACCTTTTGATCAGCTCTAACAATCTAGATGAGCTAGAAAAGGTCAAGAAGGAACTGAGTGAGGTATCCAAAATGAAAGCTCTTGGGAAAGTCAACAAATTCCTGGGTATGAACATCAGCCAAACAGAAGAGAACATCACCATCTCACTGACAGACTATGTCACAAATATGCTGGTCGATGCAGGGATGCAGGACTGCAATGCCGATCGAACTCCGATGATCACCGGACTCGATCTTTACGACTTTGAGAAGTCTCCACCATGTGATGCCACCCAATACAGAAGTCTTGTTGGCAAGATGCTCTTCGCAGCAGGCACAGCAAGACCAGATCTGAGCTACACCATCAGCATGCTATCCAGGTTCCTCAAAGACCCTCGAGAGCTGCATCTTCAGGCAGCCAAGAGAGTCTTGAGATATCTCAGAGGAACAGCAACGCTAGCCCTCACATACTATAAGCGAAAAGGACCTGGACTAGCTTTCCACGGCTATTGTGATGCTGACTGGGGACAAGACAAGTCTGACAGGAAATCAACCTCCGGGTACATATTCTTCATGGCTGGTGGTCCAGTTACATGGAAGTCCAAGAAACAGCAAACAGTTGCCCTCTCCAGCTCAGAAGCAGAATACATGTGTCTTGCCTATGGGTGCCAGGAAGCTCTCTGGATAAGACAACTACTAGATCAGCTAGGATTCAAGCAAGATGCACCCACGGTCCTCTATGAAGACAATGTGGGCGCACAAAAACTAGCAGATCATCCAGTCTTCCACAATCGCACCAAACACATAGACATCAAGTACCACTTTCTGAGAGACCATGTCAACAAACAAGAGATCGCTGTCAAAAGGGTCGATACCAAAGAACAACTGGCGGATATCTTCACCAAGAACCTGGACTACCCCACATTCAGCCATTTGAGGCAAAACATCATGCAGGCAATCTAGGATCGCCTACCACCACCACACACCACAAGAGAAAATGAGAGAGCGGATATTTGGACTAAGGGAGGGTGTTGAAGTTGATTATGTCATCTTCAGTAACTTGCTTATGTCATCATATTGAAGCTTGATCTTGCCACCACAACTAGGCTACTCGTTGTGCTGAGCTTGCCTGAAACGGGTTTCACCTGGAACTCGTTTCATCTGCAAGTTCCATATGCAAGTTTCATATGCAAGTTCCATATGCAAGTTTCACCTGCAAGTTTCACCTGCAAGTTTCACCTGCAAGTTTCACCTGCAAGCATAAATTGGAATTTCAGGTTGTGAAATTCCACCTATTCCAAATACTATATAAGGGAGTCAATCCTCCCTCTCTTCCACTCTCTAGATTTTATAACTAATCAATATATCTACTATTCTGTGACTATGACTGATCACCAACTACCATCTTGTAGTGCCTTTGCACTTGAATTTCAACAAAAGTAGAGAGTAGAATAGAGCGGGAATTGACTCCCCTATACACTATTTGGATGAGGTTGGACATGCAAGTGAGGCGATCCCACACCCCCAATCTGATAGTGTTGAAATTCAAGTGCAAAGGCACTACAAGATGGTAGTTGGTTATCAGTCATAGTCACAGAATAGTAGATATATTGATTAGTTATAAAAATAGAGAGTGGAAGAGAGGGAGGATTGACTC
>JANBXH010000034.1:0-10750 GCA_024271875.1 Kuraishia molischiana
TTGGCCTCTCGGGATCCCCCGAGAGACTCGTTAACGTGATTGAACCCTTTCGAGCATCTAGGGAATTAGATGACTCCACGAAGGACGTTATAGACAGTGTGTTGGTCACAGTATCGGGTGAGTCAGTCTTCTCTGGTCATGGCGCTGTTTTCAGCCCGGACGATGGTCTTACCAGATCCATAGGTTCAGATGGACGAACCATCGTTGCAGTGCAAAGTGGTGAGGAGAACACAGGCTACGCCGCTGCTTCGACCGAGGCTTGTAGAATTCGTGAGCTGCTTGACGATAGTGAGAGTACCCTTGTGGTCAGTGCAGACAGACCCAAGATCGCGGGACCCAAAGCCGCTTATGCTGAGCGGATGGAACAACCACACGGAGTCGATGCCTCTGGCAAGACAACAGACTTCCACCACTGTCATGATGACAGTGAGAGACCCCTCTCCTCCAGCACTTCGCGTGGCCGCGTGTACAGCAACTCAGCCCCAGGTAACACTGGGCTGGGATACACCGCGGCTCATGTGGCCCAAGTGCTGAGAGAGAGAGGAGAGTCTCCGGTGAGAGAGGGAGAGATCCTCAGCACAGCTGGCCGCATGGCCGCGATTACTGACTCCAAAGCTTCGACATCCGGCTGCTTCACGAAAATGGAGAATTTCGACATCCAGCCCATGGCCCACTTTGCCGGCAAAGAGAGCACATCTTCCGTGCCCAGCAGCAGGGGCTTGATTGCAGGAGACAGCAGGTGCTGATACAAGGAGTGCAGGACACTCATATTGCTATTTCTTTTCTTTTATATTGCTATTTTGTTTTTTTTTTTTAATATATTTGCTAAAAAAAAATCGATCAACGTAGAAACGAGCGCAAAAGGACTCTGCGCCGCACCCTTCTCGCTGTGTTCGGCCCGGACGATGGTCTCACCACCTCCAAACACTATCCTATCAGCACCTTCAGTTCTTTCTTTTTTTGCGCTGACCGTCCTGTTGGGCTGTCCTCTTTGTATCTCTTGGCTCGAGTTTCACTTGTACCTCACTCGCGAAGTCACCGCTCTCTGTCTTAGTGACCTTCATGAGGGAGACCTCTGTCTTGACGTCCTCTGTCTTGACGCCCTCTGTCTTGACGCCCTCTGTACTTTCTTCTGTCTTGATGTTAACACCGTTCTCCAGATCAGAAAGATCTGCGGCAAACAGCACCGAGTGGGCCCAACCTGCATAATCCCCCCACAACTCTTTGAAGAAAAGACGTATATCGACATACACATCTTTGCTGAGCGTTGGCGCGCTCTTGCCCTTGTACCTGTAACCGTAGTCGCGCTTGGCGAAGGTGAAGACGTGGGTATCCACCGGAACAACCTCGTGTTTGTCGAGACTCATTAGACACACGCAGTCTGCCACTTTGGGGCCCACTCCTTTGAACTGCAGTAAGAACTCGTGTGCCTCCAAGCTAGCCACTTTGTTGCTGCGCAGGTCGTACAGTTGATCTGTGAGCGATGGGTCTTCTTGAAACATGCGGCACGTCTGATCGATGTATTTGGCACGGTACCCAAACCCGAGGCCTCTGAGGACCATTTCGGAGTCAACCAGTTTGTCCGGCGTCGGAAACGAGTAGTGGTCCACCCCTTGGAAGTTTGCTATGAAATCACCGTAGTTTGTGCATAGCGCGTCGCACATCTTTGAGATTCTTTTGACGTTGTTGTTTGTGGAGCATATGAACGACACCAGGTTCTCCCACGGATCCTGCCTGAGCATCCTGATGCCTGCAAAGCTGTGGGACTTTTTCTTGAAAGCAGGATCCAGCCTGCTCCAGGTTTCGTACATGTCCTGCAGGTTAACGTTGAGGTTGAAGTAGCTCTGTACCACCTGCAGAGTGTCATCCTCGCTGAGCTTGACGTCGTGAGGGAATATCGATGAGTAGTACAGGTATGACTGGTCCTGCTTGAGCAACAGTATGCGTCCAAACAGAGCACATGACCAGATATCGTCTATCTGCTTCCATCTAAAAGCCTGTCCGCACCTCAGCACCTTGGAGATGGTCAGCTCCTAGTGAGAGTTAGCTATACGCTCGGAAATCGCCCAGGTCTTCAAACTCACCTTTGGGTCCAGCTTTATGCGTTTCCAGCTTATGCTCATCGTCCGATAAGAGGTGAGAAGGGGGAGAAAGGTTTTGGACTGGAACAAGAGATCAAGCCGCGGGACGCGTGTCTTGACAAAGACTAACACCGAACGCGCACCCGAGGAGACCAACACGCTTTCCCACGCCCGGCCACAACCACGAACAGCGTGGCGTTCGCGGCAGGGCCAGAGCGTCTGCCGCTGTTGTGTCTTACGCCATGTGGCAGAGTGGCGAATATTTTGTTAACAAAAAGTGCGGGTTGGGCTTGTTCGAAAGAATCCAGCCAATCAGCGCACGGTAAAAATGCTGATTCATGAGTTTCCCACGACCCGGGGAGAGGAGAGGTCACAAAGCTCCAATCCGCCGTCCCCAGCCGTTGTTGAACCCAGCAGCAAAGATCCAACCAAGCCATGTTGTCTACTAAGATGTCGTCCGCTGGATTGAAGATGATGAGAACCCAGCTCATCAGGCCATCGATGGCTGTTTCGCCGCTCTGTTCGATGAAGAGATACATAACCACCATTCCACAGCCACCAGGAGGAATCGTTGGAACCGTTAACGACGCCTACGTTCCACCACCACCATCGAAGTCCTCTGGCTCCGTGCACTGGACTGCCGAGAGAGTCGTCTCTGTTGGTATCATCCCACTCACGCTTGTGCCTCTCGTGACCGGTGCCGAGTACGGTATCGCAGATGCCATACTGAGCTCTCTGCTCCTGGTTCACAGCCACATTGGCTTCCAGAGTTGTATCGCCGATTACATCCCAAAGAGAGTCTACGGTGTCTGGCACAACTATGCCATGTACCTCCTTTCCCTTGGTGGATTGGTCTCTGCCTACGGTATCTACGAGATTGAGTCCCAGGAGAAGGAGGGACTGGTTGGTCTCATCAAGAAGCTGTGGACAGCTTAGATTGCGTATTCCTATTTATATTGTTACTGGTCACACTCAAAACACAACATTCAGACAAAAGAACAATCTCCTGTGTAGACACCCTCACGACTGGGGGAGCTTGACCGAAGCGCTGGCCTTCTGGAACCTCTCCAGCCTCTCGACAACAGAGCTTATAGTCGTGGCATTCTTCACTATCTGGAGCGGTGCGTCTTGCCCTGGCACGTAAACCTCGCGCGCCCCGTGGCGGTAGACCGTCAGTGTATCGCGTTCGGAGTCAACCAGGTATGAGCACAGCGTGTTGTTGAACTTGAGCAGCTCCCGCAGCATGTCCAGCCTCGATCCAAACTGCAGTGCGCTCTGTATCTCTCCCAGCTGTATCTCTCTCTAGCGCACGTTAGTCAGGTCTAAAAATCTCGTATGTCAACTCACCCTCTGTGATGTCAGCGATACCAGCGTCAGCTGTCTCAGCTTTGTGATCTCATCCTCGCTCAGCTCAACACACTTGTCCCTGTTGTCTGTGTCGTTAGTTGCCCGTACCCCAGGTATTCTAGATCGACGCACCTGTGTAGTCTGATAGCACTCCGAATGCAAACACCTCGAGCGCGTTTGCCACCTTGGAGTCTGCCCCGTTACGCAACCTGGCGTAATCGTTGTAGTTCAGATCCGAGAGTACGCTGCGATCCATCGTTCTGAATTGATTGATTGCTTTCACAAGGCTCTGGAGGCTGTCCGATAGGGGGGCGAGCTGTGCCAACGCGGGCATCGCGGGCCATCGCTCTGGACGAAGAGCACAGAGTGCGGCTTTTTCCCAACCGGTTCGTCCCCGCTTCGACGGTTCTGGAACCTGTCAAGAGCGAAGATCCCAGGTCTGGGGTTTCTAGAGACGTGGATCTCATGTTTTACGAATCTCGGTGGGTTGCTGAAATTGGGATCTGCGTCATGAGGCGCACAGATCTAGTGGCACCGTCCTTCGAGAAGGTTGTCACCAGTTCCACCGAAGCACGGCGTACTTTGTTGGATTAAAGCGTAGCAGTGACCTCACCTCACTCAAGTTACTGGGGTTTCTAGAAACGTGGGTCTCAGGCTTTGCTAAAATTGGGATCTGCGTCATGAGGCGCACAGATCTAGTGGCACCGTCCTTCGAGAAGGTTGTCACCAGTTCCACCGAAGCACAGCTTATTTTGCAGAACTAGAGCATGAAAATCACCACACCTTACTCAATTTACGAGTGTAATAACGAGTAATGCCGTGTGTGCGGGCGGGGAGTGAGGACACTAAGCGAGCAGTGACTGGGACACAACCCAGGCCACTGGCCATAGTACGGTGGAAAAGTTTATTCTAAGGTTGCTACTCTCACCGTGAGTGTGGCCTTTGAGATTTCAAGCAAAAGCTTCACAAGATACCCCGGTTGAAAGAGCTCTGGGGCAAAATCTGTGCGGGATATCCCGATTATTACACCGATGTGCGGCATTCGAGGCCAGGAACCCTTGCCATTTCCCAGAGTCACACTGTGCAACTCCAAGTATCGTCTGATACTATGCGTAAAGGTACCGAAATTCCAAAAATATAATGCCACCGAAAATTTTTCCTGAGGCGGTGGACCAATTGTTCCGAGAGCGGCGTGCAAAAGCTGGGAAAAAGTTTTAGCGTGCATTCTGAGTTTGCGCAGCGTTTCTTTTCCTACTTCGTTCATCACGAGGGTGGCGGTTTTTCAAAGGGACTTTTTTTGACCAAATCGAAGAGAGGGAGCTGGTACTAGCAAGAGCCAAAAAAGAAACGGCCGTAGTGAATGGAATTCGTACACAAGTTGAAACAGGGCTGCGAGATGACACGGCCCAAAGTAGAAACCGTCCGTGGAGTATAATTGCGATAGGCCTATCCCGTATTTCACACGGTACATGAAATAAGGTATTGCACACAATCTCCCACCCCTCGCCAACAAGAGACGGATTGTCTCAAAGAGGCAGCCAAGACAAAGCCCATTACCTCTTTGACAAGCTTCCGTTCCTCGTTTGTTTACACAACAACAGCATATCTGGGCTATCTGGGTCCCACCAGATGTCGCTTTAGAGTAAAAAAAAAAATCAAAACAAGTTGTTTCGGCAAAAAAACAACAAATCGGTGAAACTTCTAAATTTAGAACTTGTTGTTATTTTTTCCATGCCGTTCTCTAAGATTTACTAAGCCCTCGCAAAATTAACAGCGTCATCGGATGTTGGGGGCGAAACCCAGATCTTCCGGCACTGCCCGCCCAGCTGCCGTCCAGAGGCACGGGCAAGCCCCCACGGCAGTGCCTGGCCTGCCTGGGTGTCTCGCTGGCCGCTCCGGCCGCTTTCCCCCCGCCCCAAGACCGCTTACACGCGGGATCTTGTGGGTCGACAGATTGCAAGCGCTGCGTGTGGTGGACAAAAAAACAACCCCAAAACGGAAGCGTGTTACCCTTTTTGATCAGAATCCATTTCCCAAAGCGGAAAGACAAGAGTCAGCCAAAAAAGAAAGGCGCACTTCCGAAGACAAGAAAAAAATTTGCGCCCGCAACCCGAAATTGTATAAAGGGAAGCCACTTCGCCTTGTTTTTGCCTGCTCTCTTCTCTCCTTCTTTTCTTCTCCCATCTATCGATCCAACTACCTACATTCGCTTACCTACACTTACTACAATGCGTGCCTCTACCTTCGTTTCCGCTTTGGCCTCCGTCGCCGTTGCCTCTGCTGCCTACGTCAACATCACCTCTACTGAGACCTTGACCATCACCTCTTGTTCCGACAACGGTTGCGGTGTTGTTACCATCACCACCACCTTCTGCCCAGAGACCGAGACCACCTCCACTGCTTTCGTCACCTCTACCGCCGCTAACAGCTCCGCTGCCATCTCCACTTACGAGGGTGCTGCCGGTTCTGCTTACGCTCAGGCTGGTGTTGCCGCTGCCGCCATGGGTGCTGCCGCCCTTTACTTGTTGTAAGTTTTTTGAACCAACAACTCGTTACTAATCCGGTTTTCTATGTTCTAATATAAATTCCCCTTTTTTTCTACTGATCTGTGTGTGTGTGCGTTCTGCTTGTCTCGGGGAAAGGGCTTGAGAGGTTTTCCAGGTTATCGCTTTTGTTTACAGCTGGATGTGCTTGGAAGAAATCCCGCCCTCTTTCCCAGACACGGGAGTTTGCACCCACCACAGAATCATGGGTGAATTTACCTCCGGTTTTGACTTAGCTTTATATTTAATCCCCGCAGTGGTTTAGATTAATACATCTTGTTGAAATCGTTACAAAAAATCTTTGCTGTAGCTCCTCGAAGCAGCCCCCTGCCTGGTCTTGTTTCTTTTTGCATTGTTGTTGTTTTTTTCGAGAAAATTTTAACAAATTGCAACGGTGTTACCCTACCTGGCCGCTTCCGAGCGTTTCTAGCATGGTACACTACTTATTGGTTGGAACACCTCAGTGGGGATTTCTCTGGTTGGTACACTGTCATGATAGAGAACTGGGCTTAGCACTATTATTGGCCACAACCAATTCTTCATAATATACGAAAATCTGCTCTTCTGAGTCTCTAGAGCCCGGGATTGTGGTTTTCCGGGCGTCGGAGCCGATCATTTGCGGAGAAAAAGAGGGGTTTTTTCTCTGATTTCGAGACTTTTCATGTCACTTTTGACTTGGGGTGCGGCTCCGAAACGCCGAAAAATGCGAGGATGCAGAACAATCAGCTGCAGACCAAAAGCGGAAAGAAATGGAGCAAATTTCTTATTGTTTACCGGTCTCTCGCACAAAATGGGCTTGCCAAGAAGGCAGTCACCCAGCATTGACTGAACTTCGCCTGAGTTTTATCGGCATTTGCCCGACGTATACAGGGTCCCCCAATGGCATGCGGCTAACAAATTGTCTTGGCCCTTGCCCTTTGCTTAGCTTCCCTCGACTATATAAAACGGGTGTTTTCTCTTGTATTCAATCCCCGGTTAACTGTCCTCGGCCGTGCTAAAGTTTAATCTTCTTTTCAGACTAATTATATACACATTCGCTACAATGGTCTCCTCCAGAGTCTTGATTTCCGCTATCGCTTCTGCAACTCTTGCCATGGCGGCCCCTGCCGCCATTCCAGAGGCTTTCCCAGGTGCTCTTGCCAATGCTGCCGCTTCTTATGCTTGTCACGCTTCTTGTGGTTACCTCATCTTGGCTGCCAGAAACTGTGCCGATGATAGCACTTCTGACACCGGTCCATACGATGACACCTGTCTCTGTGCCTCCGACTCTACCTTCATGGGTCTCGTCGATGACTGTCTCGCTTGTGGTTGGTGTTTGTGGGATGACTACGGTACTTTCCTGACTGCTGCTCTTTCTGAGTGTTCTCAGTCCACTGAGCCAACAGGTACCGAGTGTGCCAGTTCTTCTACTTTAGCTACCGAGGCTACCACCTCCAGTGAGGTCGCAACCACTGCTGAAGCCACTTCTACTTCTGAGGCTGAGTCTTCTTCTGCTACTGTTGCTTCCAGTACCGAGACTACCTCCGCTGAATCCACCTCTGCCGCTGAGACTACTTCTGCCGCTGAGTCCACCTCCGCTGAGTCCACCTCCGCTGCTGAGTCTACCTCTGCTGCTGAGTCTACCTCTGCTGCTGAGTCCACCTCCGCTGAGTCCACCTCCGCTGAGTCCACCTCCGCTGAGTCTACCGTTGAGGCTGAGGTTGCTTCCTCTGCTTCTTCCTCTGCTGCTTCTTCCTCTGCTGCTTCTTCCTCTGCTGCTTCTTCCTCTGCCGCTGAGACCACTTCCGCTGAGACCACTTCTGCTAAGGCCACTTCCGTGTCCTCTTCTGCTTCAGCCTCTGCCTCCAACTCCACCGCTACTGTTGAGGCTACCTTCACCGGTGCTGGTTCCAAGATGGTGGCCGGTACTCTGACCTCTTTCATTGCCCTCGCTGCTCTTTTGATCTAAGTGTAGTTATACCATTTCATTTTTGTACTAATACAACCTATGGCATTTATACCAGTTTTCTCTGTAGTTTATCCAGTACATGTGTTTTCGAATGTGTCATTTCTATCACTTTACCCCTTCACTAACTTTACAACAATTTTGTAAAAAATCAGATTTTCGTAGAAAAGTTGATATATTCACCATAGTCACAAAAGAACCCATAAGAGTAACTCAATAGGATATACACACTTCAGATTGACGCCTTGCTTCCTGTTCCAAAGGGCAAGCACTGTACATGCGGCTTTAGAAGTAAAGGGTGTTGTATACACCGACTCTTATATTTTCCTTACTTGAAGAGACTGGAGCATCCAATGTATGCGGAGTGGAGCACGGTAAACTGTATTTCTGACGGTAAAAATGGGATTTTTATATGAATATGTGGTATGGATTCTTAGTCTTAGACTTAGATATCATCGCGAACCATCAGAGGTAGTCCCCTCAAACCTGGAAGGAAAAAACCCTCTCCCTCAGACTTAGTGACGGAAGATATAGCTTACCTGACATGAGATTACCATCGCCTTTATGACCACAACATTTCAAACAGAAAGTAAATCAAAGTGAAGACAGCCTTGAGCGAAGAAGTCCCACACTTGAGGTTCAGCATTCTAAGTACACAGTCAACCCTCAAATATACTCCCCGCCTTGCTGAACTAGAGCTTAACGGAATTTGTTTTGATAACTCTCACAGTTACTGCATTGACCACCAAAAGAGGCAAATACGCTACTACGTATAAGATACGCACCTAGACAAAAAGAAAGCTGTGGGCAAGTGTGAAAAAAATATTCACCGGGCAAAAAAAAACAAACAAAAACGCAACAAAAGGGACACCACAAGCAACGAAAAACGACCGCCACACACGAGCTCTACAATTCAAGCCACTGTAAACCGAGAAAAGTGCCTCCATTCTGAAACTTGATTTTAGTAAGCCGCTTATGTGGGGATCTAATCAGCCTGTTGAAATCCAATTGTGTAAGCCGCACATGTTGGAATTATTTTCAGGATCGAGAAGCGACCGGGCCACAGTGGGGTCTTTAAGGGGAAACTTTCCTCATTGCGAAAATCAAAGCAACGTAAGGTAATAATAGCTAGCTGGACACCACGATTCATAGAACTGCAAACACTGACAAGGTTGAAGGCACCGGAAGAGACGAACAGAACGCCACGTAGCTCAAAAAAGCCAAAAGGGATGGTGCCCCGACTTTCAATGGCCGAAGGGGCACCAGAAACAGACTTCAGTGAGCCAGGGGCCGGCTCAAAATGAGTGAACAGGTTACGGTCATGTCAGACACGGTTGTCAGCACCGAGATCAATCTACCATCTGGAATCTTACTCGGAGATGTCAGAAAAATTGGACAGCAGAGCACTACTAGCAAGAAGAACACCAGGAGAAAAGGGTGACGAACGAAAGGCCAGACGAACACACTGAGGCTACTTGCAACTGAGGTGCAGAAGGAGAGAGAGCACCCGACACCAGGTCCCGAAACCTGATCTGGCGAATGATCTCCTGAATACCAAAACGAACATCTCCTGGATAGCGAGACTCGGCTTTCTTGAAGAAGGCCGAACGCTGGTTGGATGAGTTTCTAGAAACAAAGGAAGCACACATGGCTCCAGTACCAGTAACACCAGCGGCATCACAGGTATTGTTCAGAAGCTGAATGGCTTGCATCTTCTCCAAGGAAGGAGAAGCGGCGCAGGCTGAGCACTGGTCAATAAGTCCACCATGTAATGGGTGCTAAAGAAATACTTTCAATCCTTCCGAATGTATCTGAAAGTCTCAGCACCACTGAATGGGCGGGCCACTTTGATTTCCAGGCTGATTGCGGGAGAAACGGAAGCAAGAAGAATGTCCATGACTATCCGTCCTAGACGGGTCGGATTATATCAGCAAAATTCTCCGGATCAGCCACATTGGGCATAACATCTTCCTCAAAAAAGGCACGGAGACCTGTGACATTCATTTGGAAGGTGTTGATAATGAGCCAACGCTTAATAAGGAAGTTGCTAGACGAGGACAGCTGCAGTTGCTCGGGAAACAGAACACTGGAGAGCACACCCGTCGTAACCTGAAAACTCATATGCAAAAGCCGCGCACGTTGGGATCTGGTCATTCGTAGTCAAGAGTTCGTAAGTGGTAAGAAGATTGACTGGTTATGAAAGTAGGGAAGAGAAAGAGGGCAAATAAAGTACTAAGTAAACTGATTGGCTATAAAAGTAGAGAGTGAAAAAAAGAAGGAATTGACTACCTTATATGGTATTTGGATCAATAAGAAAATTAACCAACGACTCTCTATTCATAGAAACCTGGAGCTTCGTTATAATGGAGACACGGAGTTTCATATGAAGTCAGTCACCAACATTTCCAAAAGTTGTCGTTCCTCTCAACCACGTAACCAGAATATGTAAGCACATTCAATAAAGGCAGGCGAATAAGAAATAGATTGGAATTTGCAAGTGACGACTCAGAAGATTGCTAAAACGAGCATGCCAATCGAGCAGAGGCTTGGAAACGGCCAGAACAGAGGGTACAATACAGGTAACCTCGGAAGCAACAAGTGTTGAAGTTGATTATGTCATCTTCAGTAACTTGCTCACGTCATCATATTGAAGTTTCATCTAGGCTAAAAAGGGGTCTCACCTGAAACAGTGTTTCTACTATATAAGGGAGTCAATCCTCCCTCTCTTCCACTCTCTAATTTTATAACCAATCAATATATCTACAATTCTGTGTCTATGACTGATCAACAACTACCATCTTGCAGTGCCTTTGCACTTGAATTTCAACAGGTTA